>JASAOG010000373.1:0-147189 GCA_030265305.1 Biomphalaria pfeifferi
GCGTGTTAGAGTGTGGTTTATTTTTGCTAAATAGGATTACATATTCAAATATACTTTGGAGAAGGCGTTACTGTGGTCATAAAAGATTTTCATTTATGCGGTATAAGGCAAGTTTCATTTGTTTTTGGAACAAAAGTTGTTTTTGAACCGCGGCATATATTAAGTCCGTAGGCGCGGTGGTTGAGTGGTAAAGCGCTTGTCTTTCGAACCGGGGGATCCTGGATTTGAATCTTGGTGAAGACTGATTTCTAATTTAGGCATCTTTATGGCGCCTCTGAGTTCAGCTCTATTGGCCTCATGACACCATTGTTAAAAGTGGGCACAGAAACAGATGAAATCATCTGCCCTACAGATTGCAAGATCTGAAAGGGGATCACCGTCTGTCCGTCTGTCTGTCTGGTAAAATCAATGTTCTCAAGACAAAAAAAATTCATTTTTTGTTTTAATTTTGACATCTTTTGCGACTTTTTTTCTTTTTCAGTTCATTTGGCTTATCTTGAATTTCTGAAATATGCACATACATAAACACCACATTGCCGTACTTCTTAACTATATTGACAATAACTGATGTATCATCCTTTAATTTGGACGGAATCTGGTATCGATAAGTTGAAATAAGTCTAGTAATTAAATCTGTAAAAGATCTAGACCAAAAAAAATAAATCTGTGCCATTACAAATATTTTTACCAATTGTTTAGTGCATCTTCATGCTTTTTAGCTTTCTCAATGTGCTATGATCTTATCACTTGTCTGGACCAGTTGGAAAAGAAGGGGGGGGGGGGGAGAAAGAAGGAGGTATCTGTGTAAAGGTTACTGGGGTTGCTTTCAAAATTCATTTATTAAAAAAAAATAGTTAAACGAACTAAATTTGAACTGGAGGGGCTCAAGCCGACACACTAACCACTGTGCCAGACTAATTAAACTTATACTACCATATTAGTCAAGTAAAATTTCTTTCCCTTGTTCGATACCAAACACAAAAATTAATTACCAATAGTTAATTAACTAATTGGTTAATTTTTAGCAGCCCCCAAAAGGGGAAAAGACGCTATTAGTTTTTGTGTGGCCTGTCTGTCCGTCCGTCCCGGCTTAGATCTCAGAAACTAGAAGAGAAAATGAAAATCTGTCATCATGATAATTTAGATCATTCAAAGTTCTGATGCAACGGCTACTTTTTTCTTTTCTGAAAGCGAAAAATCAAATTTTTAAAATCAATTATGCAAGCAGTTTTTTTTCATAAAAATATACATTTTTAAAACTATTCACTATTAATTGTAACAAACACTGGAGGCTTTTATGGCTAGGGTACAATTATTATTACTGTTTTAGCACATTTATGCAATGGGTTTAAGATTATTGTATTGCTAAGTTATGTAAGTTCTGTTATACTAACTACTATATTTTTAAAAAAAATGTTAACTTTTTTTTAAAGAGAAAAAAAACTATTTACTATGCAAATAAGGTTGGACATAATTTTAAACAACAATTAATAAGTAGTTTTTCATATTATCGCGTAAACTGAAGAGACCCATAAACATCATTGAACACAAAACTAATGAATTTTTTTAAATTCTTTTTTTTTTACGGAAATTTTTTTTTTCTTGAGGCTTTGAATAAGAGATTGACCCTTTACAAAAAAATTAGATCAATTAGATACTCATTATAAGACATCAGTTAAGGCAGGGTTTACATCTAACTTCACATTCACTTTCACCTATGCCTTGGTCTGATGGACTTTTGGGGCACCACACAGAATCTGTCAACCTTCTTTCTCCATTCTTCTCTGTCATTTGCTTTTGATAGAATTTCATTATGTTATTCTTTCTGGAAATATTGAAACCTGCCTTTTTACCTGTCTGGGTAGACCACTTCTGATAGAATGTAATACCGGATATTCTTCTGAAAATATTGAAATCCAGCCTTTTTTGCTGCCTGGTGGGTGGACCACTTCGGGGGCCGATTTTGAGTTTCCACACAAACTGTCTTTGTAACCTTATTTTTTTTTATGTTTCCTGTTTTGTTATGTAAAGTAATAATTGTGCAAAATATTTGTTTGATTCAAGATTGGGTGTGGAGAAATAACGTGTACAAACTTTGACCAGACAGACAGAGTTGATAGAAGCTTTGTAAATTTACTCGAGTCTTAATTTGAACTCGAGCATTCACGGTGTTAGGCCAACTTGTTAGCACTGAGTTATCGAAGTACTTACAGAAGTAGAAGTTTTTATAATCTATTGTTAGTTTAAAAATTTAGCGAACGACCTAATTCTCTACACAAGGCTTATCTCCACTTACCTTGTAGGCTCCACTGTCCTGTACATAAAAAACAATTAATTAATGACGACGACTTGATGAATTAATTGTCTATTTGTGATGGATTCAAGTGTTGTCATGGACAATGTACATGCAATGCAAATTGACAAAACAAAAGTTTTTAACTTGAGTCCGAGAATGAGAAGTGGGAGAAAACAAGATCCCAACTCAGAGAGTGAGCTGATGGAAACTTTGTAAAACTATATAGTAAACAAAAGAAATTAAAGAGGAGTGCATTATGTCATCCCTAAGGGTTTAGGTCTCATTAAATTAGCATTTCTATTATATGTGTGTGTGTGATGTGATCACGTGCATTAGTGTGCGTGTGATTGCTCTTGCTAGGAATGTGTTTTAGTATTAGTATGGACCAAATGACTTTGAGAACATTTATTTTTAGGAAAGAGATTCTTACTGACACGTGACCAGAAATATTAAAATTAAAATTAAAAAAGTTCTTAATTTTGCTTTACAGTAAATGATACTCTAAACCAAAAGATTTTTGTTAATGACATCATGACTCCGTGCAGTCATCAGTCACAAAATACTTAAAAATTTAAGAAAACAAAAAGTCTGCCTGTGGATAGGTTGTCTTGATTTTATGTAAGGATTAGAACCAATTTACATCATAGTGCACTTTCCGCAATTCAGACTTTTACATCTAGAATGATGCCTTGCATTTGACCGTCTGTATCATATGTAATGGTCAATACCAGGATTGACCACTAGCCTAGAGAGTGTACCAATTTGTCTAACATACAACTTCAATCTAACATACAATCTACAATCAAACACAATCTACAATCGATTCTCTACAACAAATAGTCACTAAAACCACTATTACAGATCTGGCAGGGCTACACACCAGAACTAGATCACTAGACCCCCCCCCCCCCCAGCCAGTCACGGGAACCATCCCTACCACCGAGGTTGTTTAAAAACCATGGCCTGAAGTCAACCCCCACTCCTGCCCGCTTCTCTCTTCCTCCCATAAATAAACCCTCAATCCGTTATCTCATTCGTCCCCTGTGAGCTCTAGATCGATACCGTTCTGGGCGTGTCTTGTAAGTAACTGATGGTATCACGTGGTCTGAGGGGCGTGGCGGAAAAGAAAAGTAAAAGAATCAAAATTACACAATAAGTTATACATCATGTTAGGATTAAAAGCACATTTATAAATGATAAAGTAGAAACACCGCAACATAGACACACAAACGAAAGATAAAGACACACAATAAACACATAGACAAAAGGAGCACACCTAAACATAAACACACACACACACCCACACACACACAAACATACACACAAAACTCACTCAAGAGACACGTTCATAAAGACTGAAAAACATTCAGAGACACTAACACTCATCTACATAAACAACCAACACTCATCTACATAAACACCAACACTAATCTACATAAACACCAACACTCATCTACCATAAACACCAACACTCCATCTACATAAAAATCAACACTCATCTACATATACATCCACACACATGTAGGCTACATAAACAACAACACACATCTACATAAACACCAACACTCATCTACAATAAACACCAACACTCATCTAAATAAACATCAACACTCATCTACACCAACATCCATCTACATAAACACAACACTCATCTACATAAACACCAACACTCATCTACATAAACACCAACACTCATCTAAATAAACATCAACACTCATCTACACCAACATCCATCTACATAAACACCAACACTCATCTACATAAACACCAACACTCATCTACATAAACACCAACACTCATGTACATAAACACCAACACTCATTTACATAAACAACAACACTCATCTACATAAACACCAACACTCATCTACATAAACACCAACACTCATCTACATAAACACCAACACTCATTTACATAAACAACAACACACATCTACATAAACACAACACTCATCTACATAAACACCAACACTCATCTACATAAACACCAACACTCAATGTACATAAACACCAACACTCATTTTACATAAACAACAACACTCATCTACATAAACACCAACACTCATCTACATAAAAACCAACACTCATCTACATAAACACCAACACTCATTTACATAAACAACAACACACATCTACATAAACACCAACACTCATCTACATAAACTCCAACACTCATCTACATAAACATCAACACTCATCCTACATAAACGCCAACACACATCTATATAAAACACCAACACTCATCTACATAAACAACAACACTCATCTACATAAACATCAACACACATCTACATAAACACCAACACACATCTACATAAACAATCTACATAAACATCAACATCCACACACACACAGGCACCAACAAATCTACAAAGACACAAACACGCATGCAAAGAGACACAAACACTTCTACAAAGAGACAAACACATCCACAGAGACTCCAACACGCTTCTTTCCCTGCAGGTCACGTGGTGAATTCAATGTGGAATCTAATACTTCACGCCATAAATTTAAACTGTCTTACAGAATTTCTGACCAAACCTGACTACCATCTGACTACCATCTCTACCATCTCTGATATCAGCTTCTAACACACAATCAGATCTCCTATGATTTATTACTTACACATATAACAAGTTTGTTTTTCTTTGTGATAAAATTGTCAAAGTTCAAAGATATACAACATTATAAAACTTGTGCCATTTATGAAAGATGTATATGTAATGAAACAATGTTATATTTGATAAGACTTATACAGAATGCAATTACAATACAACAAAAAGCTCTAGGCCTCATCTAAAGAGTCCGCTTTCAATTATAATGCATTTTTTTATGTGGTAAAAATCAATTTCGAAACTTAATGCTCATCAATTCAGGTGGCCGAGTTGTTATTGCTTCACTTCCGAACCTGGGTCCTGGGTTTGAAATCTCGGTGAAGACTGGGATTTTGAATTTTGGATTTTATATTTTAAGACTCCCCGTAGTTCATGCGGCGCGGTGGCTGAGTGATAAAGCGCTAGGCTTCCGAAACGGGGGGTCCTGGGTTTGAATCTCGGTTGAAGACTGGGATTCTTAATTTCGGTACCTTTGGGCACTTCTGAGTCCACCCAGCTATAATGGGTACCAGTAAATGCGGTTGGCCGTTGTGCTGGCCACATGACACCCTCTTTAACTGTAGGTCACAGAAATAGATGACCTTTACATTCATCTGCCCTATAGACCACAAGGTCTGGAGAAACTTTACTTTTGTAGTCCACCCAATTTTAATTGGGTACCTGACTTGGGGAAAGTAAAGAGGGTTGGTCAATGTGCTGGGCAATATGACACTCTGCTCGTCAACCGTGAGCCAAAGAAACAGATGACCTTACATCTTCTGCCCTGTAGATCGCAAGGTCTGAAACGGAACTTTTACTCATCATTCCAAATTTGAACGCCACACCTGACCTCTTTCGGTACCGCATAGAGATCGCAAAATGTCCATGCCATCATGAAAAGACTCGACAGTTTCGTAACATCGTATATGTATGGTGTCAGATATGGGAAGAATTTCAAAGTGACGTGTGTCAGTGTCTAATAAAGTCTAAATAGGAATCTATACTTCGCGTTATCTTTGGGTTGCTTTGTGTGTGTGTGTGTGTGTGTGTGTGCTTGTTAATTAGAATCTAAAGAGAAATGTCTACAAAGAATTCATGGTTGAAGAAGTAACTCAGTTATCTTCTCTTGTTTCTACTTTGATTATGAAGTTCCGGTTTACATTCTTCAAGCAATAAAATAAAATAACAAAGAGAAAGCTATATGGGGAACTATTGAATATTATAGCGGAAAGTGGGGTAGTATGATATACTTAACTTTAACGAGTTATAAAACTTATAAATGATATATATTTTTACCAAATGCTAATATAAAATGGATTCAGTATATATAAAATATAAACTTTTCACTAAAGATCAGATGGATTCGAGCATTACATTTTAGTTATAAAAATAAAATGAAATCATTTGAGTATCCCGTAGTACCCGCCATAAATGGGGTATATAGGATACCCAACCAATGTATGAAACTACAAAAAAATACAAACAAAATATAATTATGTAAATCAAGTAATCAAAAATAACAGCTTGAAACATGTTAAAAAGTTAATAAAAAAGTGGTTGTGTAATGTGAACTGTATGCGCACCGGAGCTGATGAGAAAAAATAATTATCTTCATTTTAATTAATATTATTGGCTAATTCAGCTTTTATATGAGCTGATTGAGGAGTGTAGAAATATAAACAAAATAGAAAGTCGTTATATTGAGGAACCCATTGTTACTATTATTTAATTTAATAATTAAAAAAAAATTCTTTATGCTGCAATGCTGCAAACACAAGAGTCTGTAAATTAATTACAATACCAAAAGTGCACAAAATGTGTATACAGTTATCAAAATTCAGAGTCATCAACTGTATTTTCCAAACCACTCACACAATAAAGCTAGATATTTCTTGAGTTCTCTGCCATAGATGAAACTCTCCAATAACGAGATTAGACTTGGAAGTGGAACAAAATGACAAATCTGTAAGTCTTCATAAAACATTTCATTCTAACTACTGATTTTCTTTCAGCCCAATATGGTCCGATGATTACAGTGCAAAATTGTGGACTTGATTCTAGAACTCTTTTCAAAGTTCACTTACTAGGTGTTCGATTTGTGACTCGACAGAGGAAAAAAAAACCCTCTTCTTGTTATTTCCCCTTCATTTGCCTATTTACCTTAATTACTGGCTAGATGTCCTGTCATAAATGTCAGGCCTGACATTGGGTTCAGCTGTGCGGACAACGTCCCTCTGTCATTTATCTGTCAGGGAATCAGAAATCCCGTAAGTTTATCGACTAGTTCCTCCTTGTCACAGAAATCCCGTAAGTTTATCGACTAGTTCCTCCTTTGTCACAAGGTTCTTAACTTAAGCGTCCTATAGCAACGGAGCCGAGGTGAACAAAAGAAAATCGAAGACTTGGAGATAGTGGTGGGGGGGGGGGGGGGGAGTGTATGGAAAGAGACAAAGAGTGTGAAGAGAGAGAGACAGAGAGAAGGTAAATCCATTGGAAGAGAAAAGAGAAAGATGGTGGTAGATTAAGAACAATGAGAGAGAAAGAGTAGAGAAAGAAAAAGATTGGAAAATATAACTTTTATAGAAAGAGAGAAAGACCGACCGACAGACAGACAGTAAAAGAGTACGTGAAATACAGAGATAGTGAGAGCGAATGAAAGTAAGAGAAAGGAAGTAAGAGAAAGGAAGTAGAGAAAGGAAGTAAGAGAAAGGAAGTAAGAGAAAGAGAGATAGAGAGATGGGTGGGGGGTGGGGTGAAAGTAACAGATTGTAGTATAAAACCAAAGGACTCATGCAACTGCTAATCGGCTAAGTGTCAAAGAAAGACTATCCACTTGGTCACCACAAGATGACCTCTGACCTTTGGTCTTCGGTTATTTGTGGAACCAAACATGCTATGTTCACTAGACTATCTATCTATCTATCATGTATATATATATATATATATACTATATATATTATATATATATATATATATATGTCTGTCTGTTTGTCTATCAATCTATCTATCTATCATATCTATCTATCTAAAAGTAAGAAAGTCTTATAACGCCATTCCTATCCCGTTGACTTGATCATCATTTAACCTTTTGTCTAACTAAAGATTTGTACCAACAGGATTTGTGCTCAGTTTTCTAGAGATCGAATGCAATTGTGTTTACAGAGTAATTAGCAATCTTAGGTCATTTGTATTGTAATTTTATTATCAATTTTTTTAGACCTAAAATTACGTCAAGATTTGATTTTCTTGATTTGTAGTTTTAAATACCTGGTATTAATTTCTTTGATTTTATACATTAATTCACTCTCTCCCTTTCTCTCTCTCTCTCTCTCTCTCTTTCCCTTTCTCTCTCTTTCCCTTCTCTCTCTCTCTCTCTCTCTTTCCGTTCTCTCTTTCCCTTTCTCTCTCTCTCTTTCCCTTTCTCTCTCTCTCTCTTTCCCTTTCTCTCTCTTTCCCTTCTCTCTCTCTCACTCTCTCTTTCCCTTTCTCTCTCTATTCCCTTTCTCTCTCTCTCTCTCTCTCTTTCCCTTTCTCTCTCTTTTCCCTTTCTCTCTCTCTCTCTCCTTCCCTTTCTCCTCTCTTCCCTTTCCTCTCTCTCTCCTCTCTCTCTTTCCCTTTCTCTCTCTTTCCCTTTCTCTCTCTCTCCTCTTTCCCTCTTCCCTTTCTCTCTCTTTCCCCTTTCTCTCTCTTTCCCTTTCTCTCTCTCTCTCTCTCTTTCCCTTTCTCTCTCTTTCCCTTTCTCTCTCTCTCTCTCTCTTTCCCTTTCTCTCTCTTCTCTCCCTTTTCCTCTCTCTCTCCTCTCTCTTTCCCTTTCTCTCTCTTTCCCTTTCTCCTCTCTCTTCTCTCTTTCCCTTTCTCTCTCTTTCCCTTTCTCTCTCTCTCTCTTTCCCTTCCTCTCTCTTTCCCTTTCTCTCTCTCGCTCCCTCTTTTTCTCTCGCTCTCTCTTTCCCTTTCTCTCTCTTTCCCTTTATCTCTCTCACTCTCTTTCCCTTTCTCTCTCTCTCTCTCTTCCCCTTTCTCTCTCTCTTTCTCTCTCTCTCTCTCTCTCTTTCCCTTTCTCTCTCTCGCTCTCTTTCCCTTTCTCTCTCTCTCTCTTTTTCTCTCTCTCCTTTCTCTCTCTCGCTCCCTCTTTTTCTCTCGCTCTCTTTTTCCCTTTCTCTCTCTCGCTCCCTCTTTCTCTCTCTTCCTTTCTCTCTCTCGCTCTCTTTTTCCCTTTCTCTCTCTCTCTTTCTCTCTCTCGCTCTCTCTTTTCCCTTTCTCTCTCTCTTTCTCTCTCTTCCTTTCTCTCTCTCGCTCTCTTTTTCCCCTTTCTCTCTCTCGCTCTCTCTTTCCCTTTCTCTCTCTCGCTCTCTCATTCTCTTTCTCTCTCTCTCTCTCCTCTCTTTCCCTTTCTCTCTCTCGCTCTCTCTTTCCCTTTCTCTCTCTCTCGCCTCTCTCTTTCCCTTTCTCTCTCTTTCCCTTTATCTCTCTCACTCTCTTTCCCTTTCTCTCTCTCGCTCCCTCTTTTTCTCTCGCTCTCTCTTTCCCTTTCTCTCTCTTTCCCTTTCTCTCTCTCTCTCTTTTTCTCTCTCTTCCTTTCTCTCTCTCGCTCCCTCTTTTTCTCTCGCTCTCTTTTTCCCTTTCTCTCTCTCGCCCCCTCTTTCTCTCTCTTCCTTTCTCTCTCTCGCTCTCTTTTTTCCCTTTCTCTCTCTCTCTTTCTCTCTCTCGCTCTCTCTTTCCCTTTCTCTCTCTCTTTCTCTCTCTTCCTTTCTCTCTCTCGCTCTCTTTTTCCCTTTCTCTCTCTCGCTCTCTCTTTCCCTTTCTCTCTCTCGCTCTCTCACTCTCTTTCCCTTTCTCTCTCTCTCTCTCTTTCCTCCTTTCTCTCTCTCGCTCTCTTTCCCTTTCTCTCTCTCTCTCTTTTTCTCTCTCTTCCTTTCTCTCTCTCGCTCTATCTTTTTCTCTCGCTCTCTTTTTCCCTTTCTCTCTCTCGCTCCCTCTTTCTCTCTCTTTCTCTCTCTCTTCTCTTTCTCTCTCTCTCTCTTTCTTTCTCTCTCTTGCTCTCTCTTTCCCTTTCTCTCTCTTTCTCTCTCTCTCTCTCTTTCTTTCTCTCTGTCGCTCTCTCTTTCCCTTTCTCTCTCTCTCTCGCTCTCTCTTACTCTCTCTGTCTCCCTTACCTTTTACTTTCCTTGAGCTAATTTGTGGGGGCAACATTGAGACACTGAAGCGATTTTGATTGACCAAGGAGACAGGCTTCTGTCAAGGGTTCATCAGTGCCGGACCACTAGAGCTAGAAACATTCCCGCCTCTACCTCCTCAGTACGCCACCCAAACCCCCCCCCCCCCCCCCCCAGACTTCATTGACATGGTCAACGTTTCTTCTTTAAAATTCCGGACCCTCAACGGAAGCGAAACAAAAATCAAGAGTCGCGCAGAGACATAGCCGCCATCTCTGAGCTTCTTGAAGCCAAAAGAAACAATGGCGGACATCAACATGAAAAAAAAAAGTCTTGCCAACGTCTTAAGAGGTGCAAATAGCCGTGTCAAAGGCCTTGTTACGGTGAAGAGTGGCCGGCTTGACACCGCTGATGACGACACACAATGGCGGGGCCCAGCGCGTCCTCCCAGCCTGGTCATTAGAAAGCCATCAATCACAAACATGAGCCTTTTGGGGGTCAAAACCATCTGGCATTTCCCTCCAGATCCTCGCCTTATCTTTGAGGGCGCTACGTCCAAAGTCTGGCTCAGAGACAACGTGAAAACCTGAACATTTTTCTATTCTGTAAGATTTCCTCTTATCTTATCTTAGCTCTTGCCGACTTTGCTGTTATCATCGGATTGAGAGCGCAACCTGTTATCAAGTGAAACTATTCTACTGTAAATGGGAAAGACCTTAGAAGAAGTGTGGTAAACATGATTGGCGTCGCGGAGGATATAATGTCACAGTTCATTGAGCCGTAGAGAATGTTTGTAAAATGTTTTGCTTGTTTAGGTTGTTTCTTCAAAGTTAAGATAATCTACTTCCTAGCCCAAGCCTCCCGCAGAATGACGGGGATGGCAGCGGGCAGCATATGAACCTGGGGCCATCCATATGTCCGAACGACAGTCCAGAGCGCAGACCGCACGACCAGACAGCCATCCATATAGCTATCACAGTTGTGGTGTAGGGCCCGATGCGAGCGTCTGCTTAAGACACCTGATGACTGAAATACTCTTACTTTTCTTTTTTTAAACTTAATTTTAAAAAAATTTGGATGACATATATATCGTATAACTGTTAGTATCGTCCCCTTTCCGTGCTTGTGTTTTGCAGTTAAGTTACACGGTTACTGTAGAGCGATGTGCTAGTGCACATAAATTAGCCACATCTTTATATACCATGGTGGGGCATTTAGTGACCAGTGCACTACTGCAGCCTTGCTACAACAGTCCTGGTCAAGACCCCAGATCTCAAACGTTGTTTTTTCATCTAACTGCCGCCTTAATCTTACACATACGCCAAGGCTCTGACTCTCCTAAAACTTCTTGTCGCAGTCCCTTGGTATGTCCGACTATCCGTCAAGATTAATTGGCACTTCCACTGGAAAGTGACCCTAACCTTCTATCTTACCAAGGTCACAATGTTAGCTGCCATTGCCTTCGTTGAATTTTAGAAACATGCAGACATGTTGTTTGTTTGTTTTCAATTCCCCCTAACTCTTCATGGGTTCAAACTGAAACCTGGTCTCTGAACGGACTTTTTAAAGAAAAAGTCTTAAACAATTTTACTTGAAATTCGAAAACTTATGTATATCTTTGGGGAAATAAATGCTAGCTAATTGGCCACACATGGAAAACTCTGGTTTGACTGTTATAATTTTCAAAACACAATCATCTTAAAATAAAATTTTGGTTATTTTGAACACGCTTTTAGCGGGAATTTCCGCAGCCGACCCAAATGTTTCTTAGTGTTCAGTAAAGAGTTGAATAAATAACTAGACGAACATTTCATTCCAATCTTCCATTTTTCATACAAAAAAACAATCAGAAAACAATTTACACAGCACAATAACAATTGCGGGGATCGCAGGGGTTGAGTGGTTTTAAGCCTTTGGCTTCCAAACCTTGTGTGCTGATTTCGAATCTCGGAGAAGACTGGTATTTTCTTTTTTAGAGGCGCGATGGTCTGAACATGAAAACGGTGGTCCTGGGTTCGAATCCTGATGGGATTTTTAATTTCAAGATCATTGGGAGTGCGCTCAGCTCTAAGGATTACCTGACATTGTCCGCCTTTCAGACCTATAGGGCAGATAATGTTAATCAGCTGATTCTGTGGCCTACGGTTAACGAGGGTGTCATGTGGCCAGCAGAACGACCATCCGCCTTTACTTTTCCCCAACTAAGGTCAGGTAGGCCTACACATTAGAGCTGGGTGGTCTCAGAGGCGCCCTAGGATCCCGAAAATAAAAATCTCAGTTATCACCAGGGTTCGAACCGTGGAACCCCGTTTTGGAAGCCAAGCTCTTTACGGTTCATCCACTGCGCCTCCACCTGACATTAGTTGGGGAAAAGTAAAGGCGGTTTGTTGTTGTGCTGGTCGCATGACACTCTCCTTAACAATGGGCCACAGAAACAGATGACCTTTAACATCATCTGTAGGTCACAAAGGAAACTTAAGCTTTGTAAACACAAGACCAAAACTTTCAGACTACTGGCTCATACAAAGATCTTTCCAACTAATTTTGTTGGTTTTACAGTTCCTTTAGTTGGCATCTCCTACTTTGCCAGATGAAGCATTAGTCGTTCTTACAGTGATGGCTGGGCGAGGCAGGAAATAGCAAATAGAATGCCAAATATCCTATTTTGTCGGTAGGACAGATATTTTACATGATATCAATGCCTGGACCAATGGAATTGATATTAACTAGGATGTGACATTGGCATTTGAAATAAAGGTTGGACTAAAATAAATTCTATCAAGATGTAGATCATTTCAGATAAAAACAGACACATTTACTGCCATGTGTAAGGGTTTGTTTCTTTTTTTTTTTGTATATATAAAATGAAATGTAAAATAATAATGATAATAACAATTTATAGGCAACAATTAAAACGGTGCCAGTTCTCCATCGTGTGAAGCCCTCCATATTTTAGCGACACCTCAATGTGAGATTTCTGACATTTTTGAAATCTTGTATTATCACCACCCCGACATTTCCAAGCCCCCATTCTCCCCCCCCCCCCCCCCGCAAACCTCTCACAAACGTTGCTTCTTCCCTTCTGACAGCCGGACATTTTGTCACCAGATCTTATGAAAGAGTCAAGTACTACAATCCACCCCCCTCCCGCAACTCCCACATAGAGTCAGAAAAGAAAAGTGCTCCACTGTCTTTGCAGTCAACTCGGGGAGCCCCAACTCGAGAAATATTGGCGCCCCCTCCCTCTGCCCCTCACACGTTTACTGCAAGTATTTTTGTCATCGTTTTAATTCCTAATGACCCCCCCCCTCCCCGTGAAACAAATATTACAAACTGTTCTCTCTCCTAGCCAATAATAACAGTTATCTCCCAGCCCCCCTCAAACATCGCCCATGCCAGCCACCTCCCCTTCTCCAATTATTCTCCATGTGAAAGCGAGAGAAGGAGAAATGTTCCGCTTTTAATTGGACAGATATTAGAGGAGAGTGATGACTCCACGAGTGCTGAGGAGATGAAGGGTGGCGGCTGAGAGGACACCAGGGCTGGAAGGACGTTGTTTTTTTTTGTTTTTTTTTAAGTTGAAGTTGAAGATGTGACGGCAGCAGAGAGATAGAGAGAGAGGAGAGAAAGAGAAAGAAAGATGGGCTATTAATCAAATGAAAACTGTTAGTACTCATCATGTTTTCAAGTAATTAAATACTTGCGCTACAAAACTACATGTTGAGCTAACATTACTGTCCCCAAAGCTTGCAATGATTTCTCTGCTAACATTTCATCGTTTGGTTAAAGACGTGACTATAACATCTGTACGTCTACCCCTTGAATTGTCATTAAAGTCTGCAGAATGTTTGCAATAGGCATATTCAAAATCTTTGCATTCGCAGTATCAACTGCCTGGACAGAACACTTTATTAACTGATGTCCCTATGCGGTTCTGCTTGGCCAGAACACTGTACTAACTGATGTCCCTATGCGGTTGTGCTTGGCCAGAACACTGTACTAACTGATGCCCCAGTGCTAGGGTGCCTTGCTAAAGCACTGTACTAACTGATGTTTCAGTGCTGGGGTGCCTTGCTAAAGCACTGCACTAACTGATGTCCCAGTGCTGAGTGCCTTGCTAAAGCACTGTACTAACTGATGTCCCAGTGCTGAAGTGCCTTGCTAAAGCACTGTACTAACTGATGTCCCAGTACCGTTGTGTCTGGTCAGAACACTGCACTCGCCGTTTGTCGAAGATCTTTTCTACTCCCATTTACATTGTATACACGATTCTTTTATTACCCTGTGTGAGTGTATCAGTTTGTGTGTGTGTTTTGTGTGTGTGTGTGTGTGTGTGTGTTATTTCCTCCTAAGCACGATGTTCGGTGTTGTCATGGTGAAACGAGTTTTCATCAAGCTGTCCTCGGTCTCTCCAGTGCATCTTTCTCAGCCGTGGAACACCCAGCTCGCAGGTTTCATGTCAACATACAAGGAAGCGGGCGTGAGTGCTTACACACACACACATACACTTACACACATATTAACACATACACTCACACACATATCCACACAATAACATACAGACAAAAAAATGAGTGTAAGGAAACACATAATATAAAAAAATAAAAGAGAAAAAAAAACCCTGAAGCAGACCATCATGGGACGGGATGATAGATAGCTCTCAAGCGAGCGGATAATTAATTGAGCCATCTAGGAATCATCAGTTCTGGATGAATATTGCATCAAGCGTCACCTAGTCAGTTCTCTCCCTTCGTGAATTTAAAAAAAAACAAACGGATTTCTCCTTAAACTATAAATAGCTCTAGTGGGAAGCTGGACAATAACCAAAACCAAAGGTACTCAAGTGTTCTAGAGGTAGCCACTATTGTGAATGTGTTCCCGTGTAAAGAGACATTTGTTTCTATGTAATCTTTTTTTTTTTTTTACTTCTGGTTTACAAAACCACACTGTAAGATGATCTCTTAGTTTCACATCCAGTTAATGAGCATCAGTATCGACTGTACTAGCTACATTTGTATATGAGACCCCCAATATTTTCATATTGACTGAAGAAGGCGATGTATGTGTGTGTGTGTGTAATTATTATATATATATATATATATATATATATATATATATATATATATATATATATATATATATATACATATAATCATTTGTGTGTGTGTGCATATATTTCTTATTCCATATTCTAGGGAAAATTCGTACAAAGCTTCTTCTTCTCTGTTAGCGAATGGGTCAATTTGCTTGAATCAGCTAGAAAAAACATTAATTTAGTAAAGTATAAGTATTTACCTGGCATGCAAAGCTAAATTAACACTTGAAAGCGTGTGATTTGTTTTTTCAAACGAATTTCTGCCGATTATAGGATAAGTTTGTTGCTCGGATAATGACCACTTCTGACACCCAGGTTTTTGCATATCTGTGGCCCCGTGTAAGTCTGGTGAGGCTTTTTTTTTGAGCCATGAATTGTGGGTTCTAAACTGGGAAGTCTACCGTAGCTTGCGTGTGTATCGTCAGATATTTTGTTTAAGACAAAAAAGTTTTAAGAAAGAAAGTCGCTTAATGGGCTAGAGGTCACTATGCCAGTGGTCCAACTGGAAACGAATGCTTAAACACCAAGTTTGTTCGATATAAACATGCTTCTGACCTGATGAATAACAAAACAAGAGGCTAAAGGGTTGACGTTTTATTTAAATACTGCACACACACACATAAACACACACATATATACACACCCATACACACACATATACACACCCATACACACAGATACACACACACATACACACACGGTGAATGTATTTTTTCATTCTCTAACAACATTTCTTTGGTTTACAAAATGGCCGCCAGAGAATTCCAAAGTAATGGAGATCAATTATCTAGTCAGTAATCCTTGCTGTAGCCATAGACTTCTAATTCAATGCATTCAGTAAACTGTGTACAGTATATAGAACACAAAATTCATCCCCAAACAAGAGTCTCATAAATTAGAGTCATTGTATAGACCCCATCACGTGCCAAGCAAAAAAACGTGAGTAACATGTTGTTACAACATCAACCAAATATAAAGCTGAAAACTTGTTATTCTGTATTGTGTTGAACTTTGTTACTTTTTTTTTTTTTTTGTCCGGCGCAGGATCCATATGGCTTGCGTCGCCTCAAAGTGAGCGCAGTGGCAGGTCTCACTGCACGTAATATATTCTAAGGATACTCATGTGCCAGCAGCTGAATAATTCTCCTTCCTGCCCCCCTCCCCTGTTATCTACCTGTTGTTATTTTATCATACGCTTACAGATTTATGACGTCATTTCAATTTAGTTCCAGCTGTGATACCATGGGGATACCATTGTCATAATTTATCGCGTTGAAATAATGTGTGCATTGGATGTTAGTGTTGTACACTGTCACGTCATGAAGTCACTGGAGGAAAACAAAAACAAATCCCTTGGTGACCAAAATAGTTCAGGGGTTTAAAGTTAAGAAGGATGAGTGTGGCCAATACAAAGACTAACCCTTCTCTAAATGTTAGGAATCAAGTCAACTTGAAGAGTTAAGCTCGTTTCCATAAATGCAAGTAAATGTCAGGGGGGACTCGATCACGAGAAGTCGATATTAAGAAATGTGAAGGCGATATAATGTGACCTAAAGTGATTTCAGTGATTAACAATAAAGAATGATAATGAGTGTTCATCCATGCCACATCTATGTCACGTCTATGTCACGTCCCATTGTGTGACAAACGATTCCATGTATCACACCTGCTTGAAGTCACCCCGTGAACAGTCAAAGCCACATAATAGGATCCTTCGCTTCAAGAAGAAAGGGAGAGCATTCATTGTTTTTTTTTTCTCTATTTAAATGTTGTATATGTCACCCAGTAGTGGCTCCTTTTTTTTTTATATTACCTTGAACGAAAAGCAAAGTCCCCAGACAGTCTCAAAGAGGCAAAAGTGACGCTAGAACAAAAGGCAAAGTCCCCAGACAGGCTCAAAGAGGCAAAAGTGACGCTAGAACAAAAGGCAAAGTCCCAAGACAGGCTCGCAAAGAGGCAAAAGTGACGCTAGAATAAAAGGCAAAGTCCCCAGACAGGCTCAAAGAGGCAAAAGTGACGCTAGAACAAAAGGCAAAGTCCCCAGACAGGCTCAAAGAGGCAAAAGTGACGCTAGAACAAAAGGCAAAGTCCCGAGACAGGCTCGCAAAGAGGCAAAAGTGACGCTAGAACAAAAGGCAAAGTTCCCAGACAGGCTCAAAGAGGCAAAAGTGACGCTAGAACAAAAGGCAAAGTCCCGAGACAGGCTCGCAAAAAGGCAAAAGTGATGCTAGAACAAAAGGCAAAGTCCCGAGACAGGCTCGCAAAAAGGCAAAAGTGACGCTATTAGAACAACAAATGTCGAAAGTTCACAAAATTTGGGCTTAACAACTTACCAGTCGATCTAAAAAGTTGTAGCTCCAACATAGAGACCTTGCCATCTATAGGGCAGATAAAGATCGTCTGTTTTGTGGTCCGCGGTAAACGAAGGTGTCATGTGGCCAACACACCGACCAATCGCCTTTATTTTTCCCCAACTAATGTCAGGTGCTTATGAGGGGTTGGTGGAATCAGAGGCGCCTTAAAGAACCCGAAATAAAAAAAATCCCAGTCTTCACCAGATCAATGATGCCAAATTAATATTTTTAAAAAGTTTAAAATTCGATAGTACTGTGCCGAAAGTGCTAAGAAGTTGCGATATGGTTTATGAGAATAGTTCGCGTATCGATAGTACGTATTCTGTACAACCAGTTACACCAAAAAAAGTTGTGTATTTAAGGTTTTAAAAAACATTCCAATATCTGGTGCAAACTTAGTTGATTGAAGCACTTAAAAGAATTGCGCATTCGTGAAAAATCGGCACTGCATCATGACCACAATAAAATGTGCTTATAACATCTATATTGGGTGATAGTGTACCCACACCGACCTGATAACCTCCTACAGATCTTTTTTTTTAAAATAGATCATTTGGATGGAAGGTGTCATTTATTTTATTGGCTTTAGTTGTTTTTTTTAAGCATAGAATGTACAAGTATTGAAACTAGATGTCTTAGTCAAATACGTAATGCCCAACATTTTATGCATATTGTCTCGTGAAGTTTTAAGGTTTTTTTTATCAATTAGGTTTTTAAAATGTGTTGCATTATGGGAGCGTTTATAAGAAACGAAACAATATTGATTCCCATGTTATGCAACTTTACATGCCAAGTTGTAACTATCCTTACTTTTGTGAAGTATATAAAAAAAAAAAAGAATTTGTATATTAAATAAGAAGGGGGGGGGTGTAAAAGTATATAGGTTATGGTCAAAGACAGAAAAATATTGCGTAACAAATTACACAAGTTAGATTCATTCGACGCCATGGTGGTTAGTCACTTAGCCCATCGTCCTAAACAAAACTTTTGATTTTCAATTTTCAAAAATGTAAATACTATAAATTTCTGATCATAATTCTATTTTGTTTATGATTTCTGGGATAAAACAACAAACAAAAAGAATATGGTGGACATCTCAACATCTTTTCTTATGGCTACCTCTAGCTTTGAGTCGAAATCTTTTAGGACATAATCATAATGTGTTCTCACATTCATTTTCGCGTCACCAGAGAATGCCTAATCTGGACATCACTGCGCTGTTCATCTCAGATATAGGACTTGACCCGAACCCTTCAACATGATGGTGAGATTACAAAACAAGAAACATACTAGAAAGATCAAAGTATAATTTGTCTTGGCTATTCATTTTTATCAATGATAAAAGATATTTAGATCTAGACATATCGATCTAGAAAAGACTTAATGTGGTACTTGTTTTTAACTTTTCGCTCTGAATTGCCTAAACTGCTTGATTGATAAAACCTATATAATCATTATCCAGTATATATGAATAGTTATGTGGATATAGTATTGACAGAATGTAACACAACCGAAATTCATCATAACATCAAACAATTAGTATTAATACATCGCAGTGCGTGTAATCTTAAATAAAATACACTAAAAATAATAAATCCGAGAGTTAGGTATTTTATCTTCCTACATGTCTCTGACACTCTACAAATTACAGACTTTAAAATTCCAACATCTTATGAAGCCGATAAATATTTGAAAAGCGAAGATAAAACAGAAATTGTTGAATAATTTACGTATCTTTGTATCTGAAACATTCAGTTCTAATGTCTATTTCTCAACACAGACAGGAGAATGCTACATGTTTATAACATGATATCAGGATAACAAAGGACAGAACAAAATGTTCATTACTTCTGTTAAGATGGGGCTAATAAAATGAGTCTCTTTTTTTTTGGGGGGGGGGGGCAATCACTCACTTTGAAAGTTACACTTCATTTACGATGTTTCGACATTACGATGTTACGATGTTGTGATGTTCTATCTTGTAAAGATCATCCTTCTCGGTGAGGAATATGCCGTCATTAAATCTCCATAGAATGTTCTAATCTATTTGCCGTCACAGACCATTGATAGCCCGCGAACTGACACCCTTTTTTGTTTTTTACATCCATTTTATTTTGTCGTTTTGTTTTTACGAGCAGACGGCTGCAGCAACAGCCTGAGGTTGTGGTCATCCATCATTCTGTCCATCAAATGTCTTGTACAACACACAGCTTACACCCAGGCACGCGATATATGTATATAGGTCACGGTACCCACCATTGCTCCCCCCCCCCCCCACACACACCTCTTTCCAGAATGAGTTACACTCGTTGTGCAGATATCCGGTACTCTTCCCCCTCTGTCTTTTAAAGGGTGATAAACTGGCTCTTGTCTAGTCCTTGTCACGGTGTTGATACACATAACTGAATGTCTCTCATCAGTGGTGTAGCTAGAGTATATGATGCCTGGTGCGGTACCTCATCTTGATGCCCCCCCCCCCCCCCAAAAAAAACCCAAAAAACTAACTAATTAATAACATTGCAAAACCTTACTTATTTTTTCAAAATAATATGTATTCATTAATCAAATATTGTTAATTCTTTCATGACCTTAATGACCTTTCATGACTGCAGCAATATCATAGCCTTGACCCCTGCAGTCCATTATGTCTAAGCCATCCAAACGCAATTTCTCTAGAATCATCTCAGCGATTCCAGCAGCATGCTTGTGCTTTGTGTCGATGAAGTCAACAAAAGACTCACGAACCTGCACCCCGTCATTCTCCATGACAACATTCCGTAAAATTTGGGAAATTTGATCCAGCTTTGAGATGTCAGGTGCACTATCAAAAATAATAGAGAAATATTTGGCTTGTTTTACTTGCTGTGATTTTGTTTTTTTTAGCGTGATCCCCCAATATTGTAATAAATTCATTTTGTATTTATGGAGACATGTATGTATTCGGTCTGGAACAAAGCTTAGTTCGAAGCACATGCTCCCTCAAGAGTGGATCGTACTTTGATAGTAATTTTACTAACTCTCCAGGTTTTCGTCTCTTGTATAATCAAATCTTGAGCCTTGTTGTCAATATTGTTCCCTAATCTCAAGCAAACTTCAAGTTCCCTCTAAGCAAGCGATGACTGAATGTGAGCTCTGCTGGTCTCAAGTTTTTCTATTTTCGGGGATAACCTCCACCACTCATTGAATCCATCTTTGGATTTAAATGAAGATTTGGTACTTGATCTTGTTGAGAAGAGTGTGCAGGGGAAGCAAAATAAGGATTCTTTTTTTTTTTTGGCGAATAACACTTCCACTTTCTAAGAACTTTCTCGCCGTTTGACATTTGCCGGAAAAACCAAGCCTTTGAGAGCTTTCTAGCCTTTCCTTTTGCTGATTCTTGATGTCTATACGCCTCTCTGAATTGACTGTCCATACGCTGAACTGTTTCAGATCCTTGAGTGAGAAGGTGTATGCGAATATTATCTGTGATGACATCAGGCCAATCTCCAATGTCGTTCAGTCTAGAGTTTATTATCCTGCTTTCTGTATTGCTTACACTGTCTGCTAGTTCAGCTTCTTCAGTTTGAATTTTTGAGGACATGCTTGTGTGCTGTCCTTTAGTCTCTAGAACCTGCAGTATTGAAGTATTTTCTTCTTTTCACGATGTCGGCCTCATCATTTTTTTCTGGATTTAATGATAACAGTCTCATCTTGCTTTGTTGCTTTTAATTGTTCAGTTAAAATTCATACCCATTAATAGCTCGCCTATAGTCGGTGGACTCTGGCAATGATGTGACTTGAAATTGTCTCAATGCTTCTTTAGACTTAAGAAATTTAAGAAACGCACCTCACTGCGGTCAAAGAAACTGATTTATGCGGATGACCTGGTCCCTGTTCAGCCTAGGGATTCTTAAGGCTCTATTCGAGCTTCAACTCGGTGGGCTGCGACTCCAACGTGAAAACACGCCAAATATCTAGGGGTAACACTGGATAGAAAGTTGTCAATGCTCCAGCACGTCCAGAAAGTTGAAAGAAAAGCCTCGGAGAAGTTAGCGTTCCTAAGAAAGCTGGCCAGCACAAAGTGGGGTCCAAAGCTTACATGCTACGCACATTGTACTTAGGGGCAGTCAGATCACAAATTGAGTACAGCTCAAGTATATGCTAGTAAAACTGCCCTCGAATCACTCGACCGATTACAATCACAGGCACTAAGGTTCATTTGTGGCACCTTTCGGACAAGCCCAACAAACGCTGCTGATATCTTAACAAACGTGGCCCCTTTACATTTAAGGAGGAAGAGGGCGGTACTTACAGCCTATGAGCGGTATAAAAGGGGCGACTCTAGGCTACCCACCTCAATATTAGTGCGACAGTGGAGAGAGAGGAACCGCATAAAATGCGATCGTTCCTCCACATTGCGACCAATTTGTCCAAATCAGCTGGGCTCTCCACTGACAGAATCCCAATTAGAATAATTAGTACTTGCCCTCCGTGGAGGAGAAGTCGGCCCCACAAATAAGCATGTCCCTTATAGGGCAAGAGGAAGCCACCAAGAGGCGATTAGCACCTGCCATACCCCAAAACTTGTTATCAGCTACATTAAAGTCCTACCCATCAGATGCCATTTTCTGTCATACCGATGGGTCAGTAATAAGGGACCCCGATAGATCTGGGTATGGGGCCCTTATAGTCTACCCAGGCCGGACAGAACCAGAGATGCAGATTTCTCCGTCTGAGCTTAAAAGGGGTTTTGAGGCGCCAGCCAGACTAGTCAGTCTTGAGCATTGTTCATCATTTTGTTTACGTTACAGTATTACAATAAACTAGTTAGTCAAAAAAAACCTCGTAGAAAACAAAGGTTAGCTTATTTTAAAATATTGACATTACAATAGAATTATTTCCAAAATTAAACTATAAAGAATCATAAAGAAATGAATAAACTAAGACAATTGTTTAAAGCTAGAGTTAAGAAATATATTTGTAAACTCAATATCTAGATTAAACCAATGGACTAAACAATGAAGTAAAATAAGGTTGGCCTATCTTCTTCTTCTTCTTTATATTACAGAGCATTGATCAGTGTAGTAACAACATGTACCGTGTGTCCGAAATAAATCTAGTAAATTAGATTCAAACTGTTCTATTGGTTACATTGTATGGAAGAAATAGTCAAGGAGATGAAACAAAATAGCGACATGACTAGTTTATAAATCGTTAGTTCATGTTTAAAATACAGTTTATGTTTGTTCGTGTCCATACAATTAGTCGTTTTTACTGAAACGCTCAGGGAAATAGGAAATTAATACACACTGGGGGGAATTTGGTGCCCCTCTCCACTTGGTGCCCTGTGCAGCCCGCAGCACCCGCACATTGGTAGCTACGCCACTGTCTCTCATCAATTGTGTTACAACTCTCACGTTTATGCCCCGATTGAGGTCGATCTCCCCAAGCTTTTTTTAAAGACTCACAGAGTTTTGGGACGAGATGGCTAAGTGGATAAGCGCTTGGCTTCTGAACCGAAGGTTCTGGGTTCAAATCTCGGTAAAGACTGGGAGTTTGAATTTCAGGATTCCCAGAACGCCTCCGAGTCCTTCCAACCCTGATGGGTACCTGACATTAGTTAGGGAAAGTAAATGTGCTTGGTCTTTATGCAGCCACATAACACCCACGTTAACCGTCGGCCACAGAAACAGATGACCTTTCCATCGTCTGCCAAGTAGATCTCATGGTCTGAAAAGGGAACTTGCTCCTTATTTTAGTAACATACATAAAGCACAAGGATATTCTCTTATTGTCATCAAGGGCTGCTTGCCCCCAAAACTCACCCCTCCGCTTCGGCACCCTACCTGCTTCGCGCCCACCATAGGCACTTTAATTCCAACATGACGACTCACAGGGCTACTTCACTCCAGAATCTCAAAGCTGCGCCCCCCCCCCGGCTGCGCCACCCCCCTCCTTGTATTTTCTCTCCCTACCGTGCACTTCATTCACGTCTGCCAGATTCATACATCAATTTGTCTGCCCCTGACTGCCACGTCTATATATATCTTTTTGTGGTCTTGTCCGACCCCGTCATGTCTGATAAGACTCGAAGCAAGAGACTAAAATGGTAGGGAGGAGGTTTAAAAACAAAAAGGCGGATGGAAGTCCTTTAGGATCAGTAGTAAAGGAGGCAGGAGATACAGAGGTAGAGAGGTGACAGATAAGCTACTTTGACGAGCATTACTATAAGACCAACTGCTCACCCCCCCCCCCCCCCAAAGCCTGACATCCTTGTGAGGGGGGGGGTGACATTAGAGGAAATATATTATAACACATTCTGATAAAGCAACAACTCAAAACAAATGAAACAATAAAACATGATGGCATTCGGGTATAAAGGCATTGAAGCTATAGGTATGGAAGCATTGAATCAATGGACATGATTAAGGCATTGAGGTAATTGGTATTGAGACATATAGGCAATATATCATATGGAACAACGGCGTTAAATGAGCCAATGTTTTAAGACGAAGCCATATGCCATTGGCCTTTGACTATTTACCAAAAGTTGTTATAAGCCGTTCTTTATACCTACATTAAGTCAAGACCAGACTCCCGTTGTGGTTCTAGCAAAGTGTGTACACTTTTAGTAGTATTAAGTAGACCATCTGACAGAAGCAAGAAAATACAAGGTATAGCATGACAAATAGTTGACTATTTTAGTCTGGTTAATGACTTACGGTGTGAATCAGCTGGAGCGGCATTCGAAAGTGGCGGATGGGGCTACCACTCAGTGCGATAGGGAACTTATATTAAATCACTCTGTCAGTCTGGTAAAAAGTTAGTACACGTTATTTCTCCCACACCGAATCTCGGATCAAGCTGAAATATTGCTGGAGTATTTCTTTTACAAGACAACACAAGAACCAATTAAAACGAAAAACAGTTAGTTAATTAACTTTTGGTAATTAAAGATTTTGTTTTGCTATCTCGAAAGAAATAGTACTTGACTGAAGTGGTGGTATAAGCTGAATTAGTCCACTTTATAGGTTGCCGCTTTAAAATTAAGTTTGAAACTTACAATTGATAACTATGCAATCTTCTATTTTCATAAGCATCTCACTAGCAGAATGATGAGTATGTCGGCTTAAGCCATGAGTTCGAATTGAAGACTTTGCAACTTTTTTTTATATAAATGCTTTTAAAAAACAATTACGGTGAAAATCCCCCCAGATCTCCCTGTCTCCCCTCCCCCTCCTAGTTTCCCAACTGGTCCATCATAGCGTATTCTGAAAGCTAACAGCCTGAAATTGCGCTAAGCAAAAACTAAACTGGTACAAATATTTCTAATCGCACCTATTTATTGTTGTTGTCATGTTGGTCTAGATCTATAAAAAATTTTATTACACATGACTGATCCAAGCTGATTGATACAATTACATTTCGTATAAGTTTAGTTTTTTTTAAAGTATGTTTTTTTTAGAGTATGTTTTTTTAAAGTATGTTTTTTAATTGTTTTTTTTTTTAAAGTATGTTTTATGTTTTTCTAGTTTTGCACCTGTCATTCATGCCCTATTATAAATTTGCTGATGCCCCATTAGGACTTATGCACGATTTAAACCGGCTCTGCATACAATGATTTGAAAGAATTAAACAACGTGTAATCTCTAAATGTCAAAACTTTGACCACTTCCTGTTTAAAAGAGAAGGGGAGTGTAACAGGCCCGACTTGTCAGCCATCTCTTTATTGGGTTACAAGACAACGTTTTGTGCCTCAATTTTTTTATCCGAGAGAGGTAGGGACAGAGTAAGAGAGGCTACTACTCGCGTGTCCAGTTAGGTCAAGCGTCCAGTCCCTCGGCTATTGCCCCGCACAAAGGAGCCTAATGCTAAGCTGATAGGATTAGGCCTCATCACTTTGAAAGTCTTTAGCTGAGGGAGATTTGCTTCTGTGTGCTGCTTTCTTCTTCTATCAGGTCTTTCACATCGCTACTTGACACACGGGACCATCGTTGTTAAGGGCAAAGCTTTTGTTTTTCTACAAGTTTTTTTTTGTTGTTTTTTTTTTGTTTTTTGTTTTTACTTTCTTTTTACCAGTCAGCAGTGGCCCATACGTCCTAGCGTAAATTACCTTCAATGACGCATAATGGATTCTTGACAGATGGAGCCACTTGGGATAGGAAAGGAGCGCGAACTGCGGGAACTCAAGAACTGACAATAACGTCAGGCCGTATCCGCGGTTTCAATGCTGCGGGAGAGGAGATACGAGGTGAGATGCCGAAAGGAACAGGGGACCGGGAGGTTGGTAAAAAAGGGAGGGAAGGGTTGGGGGGAGAACCATGTGAAGGGCTAAAGATGGGACTAGTGATGCTGTCTATGTCAAGAGATACCACTCTACCATTATGTCTCCCTGACACTGGAACCTTTCCCTCTGACGGGCGATAGTGGCTCCGCTGACCGGTTGAAAGTTTAGGTCAGTGCTTCTGGTAACCTATTGTATTTGACCTTTTTTTTTTTTTCATTTATCAAGAATGTTTCTCTGAAATGTGCAGATGCTAGCAAACTAACGCCTGAAAATTTTGTAGCAATGTGCATTTTTTTGTCTTGACAGTGAAAAGTCAAAAGGTGGACGATGGTCAAACGAAAAGTCGAAAACTCGAGTAAAAAAATTGATTCATTTATTCCAAACTAAAATTCTTCACATAGTATAGAAGTTTAAGTTGAATAGAGCCTCGCTTATAACGCGTATAACGTGGTGGTCGATCACCATGTTTGCATTTTTAGCGGCCCCCGTGAGGGGAAAAAGCCGCTATTAGGTTTGTGCAAAATGTCCGTCTGTCCGTCTGTCACACTCAGATCTCGAAAACTAGAAGAGATATGAAAAATATTATTTCATCATTAAATGCGGCTTAAAAAGTTTAGGTGCAACGGCTACTTTTGGTTTTCTAAAAGCAAACCTTTTAATTTATAAAATTAATTATGCAAGCGATTTTTTCATAAAAAATACACCAATTCTAAAACAATTACGTAAATGTAAGGGAGGCAATGTTACAATATGCTAACAAAGATGGAGAAGTTTGGTGTACTTTCAGTATCACTAAGTCAAATATATTTATAAAATATACAGGAAATGTTTACAACAAATATAAATAATAAAGATGATAATAAAGATGTTTTTTCTGGTCAACTAGCTGCTAAAATTAAAAGAAAACATTTCTGTTTGTTTATAAAGGCTAATAATGCACTTTGTATGTTAATATCACGCACATTTTTAAAAATGGACTTTTTATTCAGCGATTTTCGTGCAGTAGCGTAACGTCGCAACATGATCGGGCTCTAAACCAATTCCTTATACTTTTTAAAAAATCAGATTTTATTTATTTTTTGTTTAGTGCCTTCTTCCGAATAAAAGAAGATTATTTTGTGCGTTTTGTCTGTTGGTCAGTCTGTCCGTCACGATTAGATTAACAAATAACACTTCTGGCTATTGTAAATCTGATTAAACCTTTACTTTTTAATTCAGAAATATTGCAATAGTTTTAAGCATATATAATAGATTGTTCCGGATGTTTGTGAAAAACAAATCAATGTCACTGAATCTTTGTTTGCTCTTTAACTTATATTAGATTTTATTTCCATGCTTAAACGTTGCAATAAACACATGATCTTTAATATATTGTTCCTGTTTTTTAACGTAAATAGCATATAAATGTTAAATAAAAATATCTATACTGATTTATATTTCATTAAGTATAAAGTTGTTCCGGATAATGTTTTATAAAAAATAAATTATGTCAAATGATTGTTTGAAATCCCATAATTGACTAATATTACACTTATATTCTTTGACACTACGTCACTATAGTTTATTTATCAATATCGATTGTTCCGAATTTTTTACTTAAAACAAATTTATGTCAAATAATTTTATTTTTTCAAAAAATGTCGACAACAGGTTATTCAGGATTTTAAAATAAGAAAGTAATTTACTAGAAACGATTATTGAAAATCAATTTTTAGACTTATTTTACAGTTAATTTTCTTGCCGAAACATAATAAAAGTTGTTTAATCAGTAAAAAAATGTTCCGGATTTTGTTTCGAAAAAGAAATCGACCTACATTACCTTAGTTTTCTTACAAATCGTCGCCAAAAATGATTCGAATTTTATATGAAAAATCTAATAACGCTAATAAATGTTTGAAATCCCTCTTCTAATAAATAAAACAAATAATTTTCTCATTTACGAAAATTGGTTGTTCCGGATTTTTTATGAAAAATATTTTAACTCTATTTATGTAAAATCGCACTTCTCTCTTACACTACATTTAACTTTCTACCTAAAACGTTAGAAAATCTAATTATCGTTAATATTATGCTCCGATTTTAAAGGAAAACAACTTTCTAACACCAAAGTATGGTTTGAAAAAATCTCCATAGGCTATGGTACATCTAATTTTCATAACAAACCATCCCACAAATTTACTTAACGGCATTTGATTAATCTGGAATTCTTATTTTCTCTTACTATAAATATATAAACGTCCGGAACAGTCTGTTCTGAAACTTAAAACTAATGCGATGTTTCGGAAGGGAAATTAAATTTTAATCAGATTTTCAATAGCTTTTAGTCTTTTTTTCCCTCGCTATTAACATGATGGACAGACAGACTGACAAACAAAACAAAAAAAAAAGCGTCTTTAATCCTTATATATATATAAATAATGGGATGCATTTATTCTAACCTTTTTTTTCTTATTCTCCTACAAAGGTGAAATTTCACACACTTCATTATTAATTGAATCATTGGAAATAATTAAAATAGACTCCATTTCCTTAGATAGTCAGGTATGATTGCTGTTTACAAATTAAGGCCGACTTCTTAATTGACTCAGCAATGGATTAAATTTATACTTGAAAATGATTGTTCTCAGAAATATGTAGACCTAACTATGAAAAGAAGAACAGCTATATAACGTGTTGAGTTTCTTCAGTTGATTCTAGGGGACAGGAAGACTATTTCTTGTGTTAAAAATCCATATATCTTCCTCTCTCCAGGTCTTTCAAAGCAGACCGGTTGTCCGGTTGTGCTGTAAAGTCACATTTGAAGTTCTCCAAGTCGGCACAAAGACGCTTGAATTTTTAACTCTCCAATTCGCTGTTTAATTCTAGAAGCTGCCAGTATCAATGTTATAGGGGGAAACATTTAATTCTAGAAGCTGCCAGTATCAATGTTATAGGGGGAAACATTTAATTCTAGAAGCTGCCAGTATCAATGTTATAGGGGGAAACATTTATTTCTCTTACTGTGGCTCTTTAAGTCTTGGAAGCTGCTAACAAAAGTTTTCTTAATACTGACACCACTGTTCTGAACTAGCTAATGTCGATAAAAGAAATATTTTTTTTACTATTATATTTCAACAGATTTAAAAGTGAATTACAGTTTTTCTTTTTAATTTTTCTACAAAAATCGACAATTTGTTTTCGAATGAAACTTTTTTCTAACATCGAAAAAAAATTGTGTGTTCTTTAAAACTTGCGATTAAGCGGATTTTAATAAAAAGTTAATCCATCATGAACTAAAATTTCTGGACCCACAGATCTTTGGTAAGTTCTACTTTGTGAGAACTCTTCACAATAATAAATGCTTTGAATTAAATTGACAATGATAACCAACGTACGTTGCTTTACAGCAGACGATCAAAATACTTACTCTCTACTTCAATTTGAAAGTCTTATAAACAGGCGATGGCAAAGAGATTTAACTACAATGGATTTAATGTCCAATTCTATTACTATACACATTTCTTCAGCAAATGTCTGTTAACATAGTACCTCCAGATGAAGAATACAATGGTATTTTTATCTTCAAAGTATAGATCTATAGATTCTATAGGCGTATCATTAGAATTTTCCATGCTATGACACTGAGTAAATTTATACAAACGCTTAACACATGATTTCTTTTCGTGGGGAGGGGGATCGGGGTGGGGTAGAAAATGTTTTTGTTTTTCTAAATCTTTCATTCTTTAGTTATTTATATATAAATAGTCACTCCTACGCAACAGTTTTCTTTTTTTTTTTTTTTTCTTGATTTGTCTATTTATTTCAAAAACTTTTCCAATTTTTCACATTTTCTTAGTCACCACATTTCTTCATATTACTTTATTTTCTTTTTCTGCCTTACTGAATTCTTATGCTTATGTCCTCCAAAACTGGTCTCTTTACCAAGAGGCCCGTACAATACACTGGCCCTAAAACACCCCAATAGAAAGAAAACTATATGGAGAGCTCCCTGATTTGGAAACCACTGCGCAGTTCATCTCATGTATTGGTCTACTCATCTGAACACTTCAACATAACAATAAGAACGAAGAAAAAGAAAATTAGAACGGTAAACAAATGGAGATTTTATACTTCCGTATGGGTGGTGCAGACCTAATAGAAATTGAATGTTTATAACAAAAGCATCTATGTTAATTTTGAACTGCTTAAAATTTGCATAAAAATGTAGAACTTTGCATATTATTTATTTCAGGCTTTGTTTGTAATCTTCCTAGTCCTGCGCCGACTTTCCCTCACCTCCGAGATCTTTCATGTTGAGTGTATAAACCAAACTCGCAATCACACACACACAACCATAGACCCTCAGAGAAACAGTGTCACACATATGGATACACACATGTACCTCCTTTGGGCCCGGTGACAATGACAGATGTCAGTCCTCCCCAGAGGCTTTGAAGTCTACATTGCTTAGTCCGTCCACGGCGTCACTTCCGGCCAGAATCGAGACACAAAGGCAAACAACGGTGATAAAAAATGACATGGCTGCCAACAGGAGAGTCCGGCTGCGCTCCATCACGGGATGACACATTATAAGACCTTGGTCACTGGTCCACGTCTGAAGTCGTTCTGTTAGTCCCAGCACTTTAATTATGTTGTTGTTTAACTCTACCCCCCCCCCCTCTTTAATTATGTTGTTGTTTAACTCTACCCCCCCCCCCTCTTTAATTATGTTGTTGTTTAACTCTACCCCCCCCCTCTTTAATTATGTTGTTGTTTAACTCTACCCCCCCCCTCTTTAATTATGTTGTTGTTTAACTCTACCCCCCCCCTCTTTAATTATGTTGTTGTTTAACTCTACCCACCCCTCCTCTTTAATTATGTTGTTGTTTAACTCTACCCCCCCCTCTTTAATTATGTTGTTGTTTAACTCTACCCCCCCCCCTCCTCTTTAATTATGTTGTTGTTTAACTCTACCCCCCCCTCCTCTTTAATTATGTTGTTGTTTAACTCTACCCCCCCCCTTTAATTATGTTGTTGTTTAACTCTACCCCCCCCCCTCTTTAATTATGTTGTTGTTTAACTCTACCCCCCCCCCTCTTTAATTATGTTGTTGTTTAACTCTACCCGCCCCCTCTTTAATTATGTTGTTGTTTAACTCTACCCCCCCTCTTTAATTATGTTGTTGTTTAACTCTACCCCCCCCCTCTTTAATTATGTTGTTGTTTAACTCTACCCCCCCCTCTTTAATTATGTTGTTGTTTAACTCTACCCCCCCCCCCCCTCTTTAATTATGTTGTTGTTTAACTCTACCCCCCCTCTTTAATTATGTTGTTGTTTAACTCTACCCCCCCCCCCTCTTTAATTATGTTGTTGTTTAACTCTACCCCCCCTCTTTAATTATGTTGTTGTTTAACTCTACCCCCCCCCCCTCCTCTTTAATTATGTTGTTGTTTAACTCTACCCCCCCTCTTTAATTATGTTGTTGTTTAACTCTACCCCCCCTCCTCTTTAATTATGTTGTTGTTTAACTCTACCCCCCCCTCCTCTTTAATTATGTTGTTGTTTAACTCTAACCCCCCCCCTCCTCTTTAATTATGTTGTTGTTTAACTCTACCCCCCCCCCCTCTTTAATTATGTTGTTGTTTAACTCTACCCCCCCCTCTTTAATTATGTTGTTGTTTTACTCTACCCCCCCCCCTCTTTAATTATGTTGTTGTTTTACTCTACCCCCCCCCCTCTTTAATTATGTTGTTGTTTAACTCTACCCCCCCCTCTTTAATTATGTTGTTGTTTAACTCTACCCCCCCCTCTTTAATTATGTTGTTGTTTAACTCTACCCCCCCCCCTCTTTAATTATGTTGTTGTTTAACTCTACCCCCCCCCCCCTCTTTAATTATGTTGTTGTTTAACTCTACCCCCCCCCTCTTTAATTATGTTGTTGTTTAACTCTACCCCCCCCCCTCTTTAATTATGTTGTTGTTTAACTCTACCCCCCCCCCTCTTTTCTTTTTTTGCATTTCCCGTAGCAAGAGAAAAAAAAACTTGGAGTCAGTTTTGGTAGTCTAATGTTTTTTTGTTGGGCTAATTATAAAAAACAAAGAAAGAAAAACGTCTCCAGAAAAACAAACCCCTGAACATAATTTTATATTTTCATCACCTTCTCATTTGGTGTACATGAGTGTATGAAAGTGTGTGCGTGCGTGCGTGTGGATTGTTTGTCTGAGTGCGGTTTCAAACTCAATCAGATACACATTTCTGTTCAGTCATTGCCGTCGTTGTTGTCTACGTTGGTAGAGAAACAAAATGTTCACGTCCATTTAGTCAGTCAACTCTTTACTGACTAGAAAGAAACATTGGAGTCGAGTGCCGGAATACCCGCTGAAAGCGCGTTCAAAATAGCCAAATTTAATTTTAGATGATTTTATGTTTGAAATATAATGGTCGAACCAGAGTTTTCAATGTGAGGTCTATTAGCAGCCATTTTTTTTCTCCATTTTTCTACACTGTCAAATTTCTAGGACAACAGTTTGAGCCGTTTTCGAAATATCTGTCCATTGCCCAGGTTCCATTAGGAGTTTGCAAGCTAATAAGAGGAATATTTTAAAAAAAAGATCAACAAGCAATGTTCTTTTGGTGGACCCTGTAGATTTTGTTATTTATGAATTTACTGTTTTGAAATTTACATTAAATTCGCTATTAAATGTTAAATTTGTATGATGTAATTAAGTGGTTTTAGATAAAACTCCTTGATAAAAGAAAGTATTGACCCAAATTGATTGGCAGGCGAAATTTCCAAAAGAGTGAAATCAAGTCTCGATATTGGAAGTAAGACTTCTTGCTTTCGTTTAACTTAATTACGACTGAAACTGAATAGAACCATAAACTGTCCACAGGTAATGACGTTGCAGGTCAGTGTAGAGGTCTTCTATATCGAAAAGCCTCGATCTTACTGTATTGGTTTCTTACGCTGGTTGTTATTCACTCCATTGAGCAAGTAGACGTAAAGTGTAAAAGAAAAAAAAAGGGATATGTCCTTACCCCGTCTATCCCCCCACCCCACCATCCTCTTCCCTGTCTTTTAATCTATCTACCCGCTTCTGTTATATCCCAGTTCATTAAAGTCGCACGGTGTCCTTTTGTCGGTAGATGCACGACTTGACTTTGATAGGACAGCAGAACCAGTTCATGATCTCCAAGAAACGCCCTAGACATTAGAAAATGTGAATTAGATTTAGAAGAAGAGGCGGAACATATCAAAACAAAAAGGGACATAACAAGAGGAGGCGTAGAATGGGAGAGAAAGAAAGTAAAAACAAACATTGAAAGGATCCAAGCTCGCATTCTTATAATGCAGTAAGTCACTGACGCCCACCTTTTCCTTTCTGCTTTTCTCCGCCTTCTCTCTAATCGTTGCACAATAAGTGTATTAAGTCCTGAGTGTGTGTTTATAAGGCGTTTGACCTTTTCCGTGGGTCCATTGAAAGCCCTTTAACTTCAGAAAGTCCACTATCTTTACGTTCCTAGTCTATTGTTGTCTCTGATTGAAAATGTCACTTGAAGAGCTCGTCCAACGGCTCCGCTCATTTGGCCCCGGACTTATTTCATGTCCTGTTTTGGGGCCAAGTATAGGAGTAAAATAAAGTCCCCCTTCTCTCCTTTTCCGTTCCACTCCCATTACAACGCCCTTCATCCTTTTCCTAATTTGACAAAGTTGCCGCCCTCTGTCCCGAGCCCCCCTACCTGTGGGCAACAATGGCGCTTGTTTGTTAGTTATCCTTTCAAAAAGAAAGTTTGCCCCGTGTTAAGTTAACGTAAAATTGGTTGTTGCCTTCTCGCTTATAGTGTTTGCCGAGAACGTCCTTTTGTCGGTCTGACGGACACTGGTCACTTCTTGACCCCTTAAAGACTTGATCCTTTGATGTCCCCTGATCTCAGAACGCTCGAGTGTTAGTCAGTTTAAGATTCTAGTCAAGAGAAACTTGGACGACATTGCAAATTAAGGAGGGGGGGGGGGGGCAACGCTCACTTCAGTAGAGCTTTGACTAATAAATGAATGATCCTCGGAGGCGCAGTTGGGGGGGCCGTTGTCTTCCTCTGGTCTGTTACGACAAATAGGGGTCATTAAGGGCGCCTTAGCGGCTGATCAACTGTTTGAATGGCAACATTGAGTGTTAGTCTAATGGCTCTAGATCAGTGTTGACCAGAAGCGCATAATCAGAAAGTGGCAGTGGTGCTTTGATTGCATTCGAATTACATCGAGTTTGTGCAAGTGTATGTTTGTCTGTGTGTAATAGAGTTAGATTAAGAAATAAAGAGAAAGAGAGAGAGAGAGAGTCAAAATAAAAGAAGTACATAATATATTTCATTATATATTAATTATACAAATTTTGTAGATATGATATATTAACATGATAGATAGGTATATAGATAGAATCATAGATAGATAGATAGGCAGGTAGATAGATAGGTAGATAGATAGATAGGTAGATAGATAGATAGATAGATAGATAGATAGATAGATAGATAGATAGGCAGGTAGATAGGTAGATAGATAGATAGATAGATAGATAGATAGATAGATAGATAGATAGATAGATAGATAGATAGATAGATAGATAGGCAGGTAGATAGGTAGATAGGCAGATAGATAGATAGATAGATAGATAGATAGATAGATAGATAGATAGATAGATAGATAGATAGATAGATAGATAGATAGATAGATAGATGCAGTGCTGTACTGCAGTAAAACCAGTTCATTTTCCACTTTGAACTCCTCTATATAACCCTCCCCCCCCCCCCCCCCCCCCCCCCATCCTTCTGACCTAGACGATGGGACAGAAATCTATTGGGACGTCTTTGCTTGTTACTATTTATTTCATTCAAATCATTTTCTTGCTTATCAAGAGTTGTCTGATCCTGTCTAACACATGCAAAATGCGTTATCTCGCGTGCTCTGTGAATCGTATCAGTTTCGCAGTGCCGTGGCGAGCGTGCGGTCGGCCCCCTTCACTTCTGCTAACTGAAATCTTGATTTACTGCTACCGGGCTACACCGGGCGGTTAATTAAACGTGTTCGCGTGAATTCATCAAAGACTTGTGTTCGACGGACGCAGTAGGGTGGGGGGCGCAATAAAACGTATGGAAACTTTAAATTATTGCCCAATTTCCTGCGCACCCTACTCCTTTTTTTCTTCTCCCTAGATCTCTATCTACGACACACTTTCTCCTATCGGCCCCTCCCCTACATTCTCGATCGGTTTTAGATGGGTGGGGGGTGGGGGGGGGGTAACATTACCTAACATTTTAAAACGAGGTTCAATATGGTCTGTGTTCTGAGAGATATACAGCCATCTCTTCTCTCCCCCCCCCCCCCTTTCTTTCTTTATCCATAATGCTCTCTCCACAGGGGCGTACATGATCAACCATCGGGTTATCACAAACTGTGGAAACACTTATGATGTCTTGACAATCCTTGCCTCAGTTGAGGAGGGGAAGTCTGATAGGTACAAAAGTGCAATAAATATACGACAGCGCCAGTCCTTCGTACAGACAGGTCAAGGCTCAAAACCGAGGTATTCTGTTCGATAGGTTATTACTTGACCAAAGAGCTAACTTTTGTTTCAGCGTCATGTCAGGAGTAGGATAGATCATTAGAGGCCAAGATGTCATGACCTGGTCATTAGGAAGTTGATGTCTTTAATTGTTAGATGTCATGACCTGATCATTAGGAAGTTGATGTCTTTGATTGTTAGATAAAAGCTAGCAACATCCGCTTCAATGTTTGATTAAACCATCAATGTTGAGGACAATGTGGACAAATAAATACACATCTATCTATCTATCTATCTATCTATATTTATTTATCTATCGTAAACTCAAACCCATGGCCACATCACAAGGTTCTCAGGACTCGCAAAGTACAAGAGAAAGCGATGGTAAGACAGTATCATAGAATGGACAGCTGTCAGTAAATGAAATTCTATTCAAGTCAAAGGACAGAGAGGATTTGGGAAAGACGGTTGACAGATCTTAATTGGTGCCCCAACGGTCTAACAGATTAAAGGTCAGTCTATCTACGTGTATAGTTGGATATATACAAATGCGCCTCCAAGACTTGTTCATGTTATAAGCAGACAAAAAAAAAATAGTAAAAAATTATCTAATGGTGGACAACTCAGCCTAGTTGGTCATTTCAACGTCCGACACAAAATTCCACGGGTCGCATCAACCTAAAACATAAGGTCATCGAGTCTTTAGAAGTGTCATTGTCTGCGGACTCATAATGTGCTGACGGCAAAACCTTCCGTGACGTAGATTGAACATTGCCGGTCTATTTAATGTCTTATAGTAGAGCACTATTTAGCAGTAGGTTCAGAATACAAAACAAAACAAAACAAACAAGCTTTGCGAAGTATTTAATTGCATCGGTATTTTTTGTTGTTCTTTTTATGGGGGTTATGTTTGAATTACTATTAGCTAAACCTAGGATGAAGCTCGTGCCTTGAGTTTATAGACACAAATATCAAGTGGTTATCTATTCCTCTCTCCAGTGATCTAACACCCCCACCCCTCCCTTTACTTTTACTTCTTTAAGCTCTCTTCACAACCTCCCCGGTGGCTGTTATGTGTGCTCTACTTATAAAAGTCACATAGATATGTCAAAAACGTCCGATAGATGTCGCCAGTGTCAAAACAGTCGGATTACAAGATCAAAAGAAACCCGGACAGTTATCTTAGCAGCCATCTTGAGACCAAACTATTTGATAACGTTCTAGTCTTCTGTAGTTTTTTTTTACTTTCTCTCTTTCTCTTACTCTCTCTCTTTCTTTCTTTCTCTATCTCTCTTACTTTCTCTCTCTCTTACTTTCTCTCTCTCTCTCTTTCTTTCTTACTTTCTCTCTCTCTCTCTTACTTTCTCTCTCTCTCTTACTCTCTCTCTTACTCTCTCTCTCTTTCTTTCTTACTTTCTCTCTCTCTCTCTTACTTTCTCTCTCTCTTTTACTCTCTCTCTTACTCTCTCTCTCTCTTTCTTTCTTTCTTTCTCTCTAGTCTTTTTTTTATTTCTTTATTTTTCATTCTTTCTTTCCTTCTCGTTTCCCTTTCTCTCTCTTTACAATTCCTTTCTTAAGGTTGCACATTCATGAAAATTTATGGATTATGTGTATGTATGTAACCTGAACTCAGCTTATAACTAATATATTCACATTGAAGTATAAGTTTAATGGTCACCACAAGTTTAACTATAAATTCTTTTCATGCGTTTTTATGAGTTACATCGTCTTTGTGTCTCACTCTTTGTGTCTTTGTGTCTCTGTGTCTCGCTCTTTGTTTACTACCCACACTTATCGAGCTCTCTGAGCGGTTCTGTTTTTATCATCTTAACCACCAGTAGTTACTAGTTTATCCCCAAAACTCTGATCTTACAAAAGGCGACCTTTCAACAATCCATTATGTAGGTTAAGATTAAAAGTTTTCGAACATAAAACAATACAAACTAACCTTATACGTTTCTGTGGTCAATAAAATCTCTTGGAAGAAAAAAAACACCAGAACATTTGTTTTTTAGGTCACTAGTAACGAGGTAAATATGGGTCCAATAGATCGACCAGATAAATAAACTTTTTTTTAAACGTATGTAAGAGACCCATTAAGCGTATAGAAAACTGGAAACCCTGGATGTTGGGTGATCGTCTTGGTCTCCAGCGGGATAGGGCTTATTTCGTATATAAACTAGGACATATTTCGTAGATAGACTAGGACACATTTCGTAGATAGGCAAAGACTGATTACGTAGACAGATCAGGACATCTTGTGTGTAGACTTAGTCTTATCTATAAGTATTTATCAGGTAGATTGACTAGGACTTGTAGATACTATAGCACTAATCCTGTAACACCCTTTTTCTTCAAACACTCAAATATCTCTATAAGTTGCTATCCTCTCCCCAACCATTCACTTGAGGCCCAGAGACAGCAGGGAAGACACAAATAGAAGAGACATTGTTTCCCAAGTCTGCCAGGAAAAGTATTTTCTCATTTTCAAAGATAATTTCTGCTCGGAAATTTTTGGCATTCCACTCTGTGACATTGATTCTGCTGGCAGTGAAACTCTCAACAAAAAGCGGCGGAAGACTTTTGATTGGTGGTTCGGTGTCTAGAACGTAGTGATCCATGTTCTTTAGAAAGTAACAATCAAACATGAACAAATGTGTACATTTTGGTTGGGTGTGGAAATGGGGACACAGACAAGTCTGGGATCTGCTCATACTTTTCATTTCTGTCATTTCTTAACTTTTTTTTTTTTTTACATCTATTCAAGTTAAAACTTCATGGAACTTAAAATGGTGGAACTTGGAGGGTGGAACATGGACACAGATCTCAAAACGGTTCTAATGATTTTCCTAGAAATGAAAGGACCAATTAATAATTATATAATTTCACAAAATAGCTCTGGCCTAATGGTTAGCGTCGTAGGTACATCGTGCTGATAGCGCCAAATCACGAGCTTGATACCGGATTTAGCAAGTATAACAAAAATCTTTTTTTTTTTTTTACATTTTATTTTATTTTAAGCTGTGTAATGAAGGTATTGTCTTTAAAAAAAAGGATACAAATTTTATATATTGTAATATTTGTTTATATTATTTTTCTTGTTTCTTGACGAGTTGTACGGCCTAGTTTAGCGTTTGGCTCCTCGGTTAGAGTTAGGACCTCGATTAGAGTTACGACCTCGGTTAGAGTAAGAACCTCGGCTAGAGTTAGAACATAGGTTAGAGTTAGGACCTTGGTTAAAGTTAGGACCTCGGTTAGAGTTAGGACCTTAGTTATAGTTAGGTCCTCAGTTTGAGTTAGGACCTCTGTTAGAGTTAGGACCTTAGTTATAGTTAGGAACTCGGTTAGAGTTAGGACCTCAGTTAGAGTTAGAACCTCAGTTAGAGTTAGGACCTCGGTTAGAGTTAGGACCTCGGTTAGAGTTAGGACCTCGGTAAGAGTTAGGACCTCGGTTAGAGTTAGGACCTCGGTAAGAGTTAGGACCTCGGTTAGAGTTAGGACCTCGGTTAGAGTTAGGACCTCGGTAAGAGTTAGGACCTAGGTTAGAGTTAGGACCTCGGTTAGAGTTAGGACCTCGTTAAAAGTTATTGCCTCGGTTATAGTGAACTTCACTGTTGACTGATTACAAGATGATAAGAAAGATAAGAAGACATGTAGTCTCCCATTTTAGTTCAACACACGCCCTCGTCGAAACAAAAAAAATTAAAATAATCGAATCGAATTGAATCGTAAACACAGCTACTGTGAGGATTTAAACTCATACCCTTTGGTCATTGCTTTGTTAGTAGTCTTGTGATTTTCTTTACCGATAACGTTCCACCATGACACAGGAATAGAGCACTTCAAAAGTGCAAGCGACTTGAGCTCAAACTCAATGCCGAGACTTAGCGTCACATCGTGGAGGGTGATATCATTTGACAGACGACATACGTGCCATGCAACCCCCCCTACTCCCACCCAACATTCTTTTCTTCTTCTGAAAAGTTACGTAGCTTCATTACCACCCTCCTAATAAGCTCATTAGTCCAGTTTAATTAAACGTGAGAGGGGGAAGGGGAGGGTGCACATGTAAGGTCGTCGTACATTGAGTGGGGAGGTGGGGCTTAGGGGGGACTCAGACTTGATCTGTTTCTGGACGAAAAAAAAAAATCCCATATTGAATGAAAGTGCAAACCTTGTCACGTGGGTATCGTGGCCGCTGGCTCGACAAAGGTAAGTGGCCGAGATCTAGAGCCAACAATTTCCAACCAAAAATATTTCGTTTAAACCGTTCTTACAGCTGGTTAAGCTAATCTTTATTTTTGATAGGCACTCTGGTGATTGTCTTCCCTTTCCCTAAAACAGTGTTTCCCAAACTTTGTTTCGCGAAACCCCAGTGTTCCGCAAGGCCTCAATAAGTGTTCCACGAACTACTAGAAGAATTAATTAGTAGGCCACCACATGAATTAATCTCTCTAAAAAAAAAAAAAGCAGTGTTCCTCTAAATACTGATAATGTGCGAAGTGTTCCTCTAAATACTGATAATGTGCGAAGTGTTCCTCTAAATACTGATAATGTGCGAAGTGTTCCTCTAAATACTGAGAATGTGCCAAGTGTTCCGTTCTGGAAAAAGTTTGGGAACCACTGGCCCTAAAAAAAAGTATATAGAAAAAAAAGAAATGTATTTCTCACCAACAAAAGACTTTGTTTTCACTATTTTGAAGATTCTAAGACAGGCTAAGTAATGTGAAAAACACTATATTTAACTAAAATGTACAAAATGAGCTTCTGACGGATAGAGTGACGACTAGACTTCTAAAAAGTTTAGGAACATAAATGGAATTCTGATATTTTCTGCTAATGTCATTTATTGCTGTTTATAATTGTTTTATGCAAACTAGACAATGGACTTCCTGCTTCCATTGTCTTTATTCCAGTTGCATATTTGATATTTATTGTATTGAGAAGGTAAAGTAGTTAAGGGGGTGGGGCTAACAGTTTTTTTTAACAGCTTATGCTCAGGGGCGGGAACTGATGGAGCGGATTTTCCTGTGACAAAGCTTACTCAGAGTTGATGTTCTTTACCGGACAGAACAGCTCCTGTTGACTTATGCTGACACGAATGTCAAAAGGTTTTTAAAAAATATTGTCTACAGGTCTTAACTAAAGACAGACTAATGCTATTAGACCTGACCTCAATGTTTCAAAACTCTCTCTCTCTCTCCAGTTCTACCTGTTATGTTTCAGAGGGACATCAATTCAAAACTTCAGTGTTACAATGCTGACCAAATTCTATATTGACTTTTGTTGATTGTTGCGTTGTATACTCCAATTGTATTGAGGTAGAGTAGTAGATATGTACTCACCACCACGGTGCGCTATACTGTCCTTCAAACCGAAAAACAATAAAAGCAAACACTCGAGATCTTATCACTTGACCTCCTCGCCCCCTTCCCTCCTCCCCCCCCCACCCCCAACATTTCCCATTAAAGATGGCATCTAATGATTCAAATATGTCTATATGTTTAGGATTACATATGATGTCAACACACAACGGAGAGTATATGATAGTGTTCTAATCAGAACACAAAAGTTATGAGTATTATGGCAGGTTGGCCTCTTGTGTTCAACAATTGGACGGTCATTAGACAAAACGAACCCTTTTATATTTATCTCTATAGGCAATAGAGTTTGTCGTGTATGGAAGGTGCAAATCAATTTCCGCTGAAAGAAAGAAGTCATTATTAATCCTCAAACAAAGTAATGTGAAACTCATCGTAAGACATTTCATTAGCACTTTGTAACTGTGTGGAGTGTTAGACGAAGACAAACTTAAATCTTGATTTCATTGGTGCTAATGTACAGTCCTTTGGTTGTGGTTCCCGACAGCTAGACACTAACCCGGTTTATTGAACTCGTAATGCAGACCTTGAATTAAAACTGAATATAACTTTTATTATATATATATTATTATATGTATATAAACAGCTTTCCACTTCAGTGTGGATGTAAGTGAATCAATGATCTCTGAAACACTTGAAACAAACTACAACTCACTTTGAAACCTGTCCCTAGTCCCTCTCTCTATCTCACTCTGCGATGAACTTATTCGGGGTTATATTTAGTCAATACAAACAAATTAGATTTACTTATCGTTTCATTAGAAACACGCATACAAACTCCATAACCAATGGTTTAAAATAGTATGAGCTAAACCAAGGCGCCTTTTAAATTGTCTTGGAAATCATCTTAATATGAAAGTCTATTAAATATTGAATGTCCAAACCCGGGGCGAACTCATTCACTGATCCGCTGATTCACCATTTCTCCATTAGGTCAATTTGCAGCTTTCAGAAAAAGAACGCTTTTAAGAAATCAATTATGGTTTGTTGGAGTTCAGAATAAACAAATACAAACTCACACAAATAGACAATACAAACTCACACAAATAGACAATACAAACTGAAACAAATAGACAATACAAACTCACACAAATAGACAATACAAACTGAAACAAATAGACAATACAAACTCACACAAATAGACAATACAAACTCACACAAATAGACAATACAAACTCACACAAATAGACAATACAAACTCACACAAATAGACAATACAAACGCACACAAATGCAAGGTCTTACAACGGTGGTTCCCAAACATTTTTCTTAAAGGAACACTTCACACATTCTGAGTATTTAGCGAAACACTTTGCTTATTTTTTTAGAGAACAGACAGAAGGCTCCAAAGAGACATTTGGCTGCTCCATCCACATGGCCATGGTGGTTTATTAGTTAATTATTTCAAAAGTTTGTGGAACACCTATTCAGGCCTTGCGGAACACTAGGGTTCCACGGAACACAGTTTGGGAAACACTGTCTTACAATTTTATGAACGTTTTATTCGGGAGTTAAAACTTCATGAAAACACTTCTGTAAGAAACTATCAGACTTCTCAATTTATGAATGGTTAAAAAAAAAAAAAAAAAAAAAAAAAAAAGGAAATAACTTCAGTTCAAATAATAATGAACAAAAATTATTGGGTTTGATTTGAAAACAAACAATAACCAGTCGTCTCTTTCTCTCTCTCTCTCTCTCTCTCTCTCTCTGTGTGTGTGTGTGTGTGTGTGCGTTGCTGTGGGTTGGTAGGCAGGGGGGATTAAAAAATTTCAAATTAAACAAATCTCACAGACAACAATTTTCTTTTTTTCCCCTTCGTTCAAGTTTTCCACTCGCCCAAATGTTCCAATAAATTAAACACATAAAACATAAACATAAACATAAAACATAAAACATAAACAAAGAATTACGGTGGCGTGTTTGTGTGTTTAAGAATGTCTGTGTGTCTGTTTGTGTGCGTGTTGCCATGTGAAAGATGTTTAAATTATAAAAATAATTGTAATGCCCTAAATCTGATCTTTTCTTCTCCCTAGTTTCTCTCTAAGTCTCTGTCTTGCAGACTATGAATAAAAACGGGAATCCCCCTTACATTTCGGATTAGTCTAAAAATTGTCGGGAAATCTCACAGGTGCAGACGATAAAGCGAACAATACAAGAATCATTGAATTTTTTAATATTTATTTTGTGTTAATATTTTTTTTCATTGACGTGCATATGCCATCTCCAATGTCTGTCTTCTGCGAGCTAGATTTTATGGTCGATTCTCTTTAAGTCTATTTCTTGGTTTTGTTACTGTTCAATTCGATACAGTGAAGGAAAGGGGTGGGGTCGTAAAGTAGTAGCTGGGGGGAGAGTACTTCCGTTTGTGTTAGTATCACTTCATTTTTTAATAGCAACTTGATTAACCAACATCAGAGACACCCACCACTCTCCTGATATCATTAATAGCAAGGTTTGGTCTTCACAGGGCAAAATGGCATCTTGTCGGTAGCGCCCAATCTGGGTCTCTCTGTCACTTATTTACACACACACACACACAAAACCTAATGTACCTTCCCAAAAACTGTCAAGTAGTCAGTTTCTGTTCTATGCCCAACTCTTTAGGTTCTACAATAGCGGCTTGATAAATAAATATCTGCATCCCAATCTCATGGTAGCCTTTGTGTCTTGTAACAGAACTGAGTGCAGAACGCGCTAGCAGTTGGGTAAATGTAAATTGAACAGTCAGTTAATAATAAGAAATAATAGTAACACACACACACAATGAAAAGCCAGTTTGAAGTTTGACTTGGATGTCTTTCTACAAAGCTTATATTAACTCACGTCATCTGTCTGTCTGTGCTGTCTGTCTGTCCTTCTTCCCATTCTCGGATCAAGTTGAAAGTTTTGCATAATTATTCATTGTAGAAGACAATATATGAATGAAGCAAAAAATTAACCAGTTAATCAACTAGTGGTAATTAATAATTATTTACATATAAATAGAGGAGATAAACTTTGCGGTATTTAGAGATTTGACAGTGATTGTGATGTTGGACTACACAATCTCCAACGAAATAAAAGAAATTAAAAGAAATTAAAGAAATTATATGTTACGACAATGTTAAAAATACAAATTAATTAAATACAAAGGTATAAAATACAAAGGTATAAAATACAAAGGTATAAAATACAAAGGTATAAAATACAAAGGTATAAAATACAAAGGTATAAAATACAAACCTAATTCAAGCAAGTAATAGATTTTTTTTTATTGATTTCTGGTTCATGTTCAAATACTAGAGTCAACTAAATAGTCATATTTTAGTTGACATTGAAAAATAAAGAGAAAAAAAAAGTCAATATGAGGACACTCACCTATCGAGTCATACTACAAATATACGGAATTGTAGCTTGAGTTCGGATATGTTTGACTTGCAACTTTCACAGGCTGTGGAGTGTCAGCTAATAGTCGGAATAAAAACATAAACTATTTCCAAACCAAATTTTATTGAGCAAAATGTTTAAAAAATTACTACTTATCCTCTCTATGGAAATATTCAGAATGGTTTGTAAATATGTATATAAGAATAATAGCATTTAAATTATAATTATTTGGTTTTAGAGGTTATTTTTCTGATAGCTAGAAAGGCGCGTTCTAATGAGATGTCTCTATTTAGTGCAGTGCAAGACAGTTAAATGTTTTAGTAAAAGTTTAGTTTCAGTTTTATTATGCGCATTCTGACGCTGTAGGAAAGTAGGAACTCCTTGAAGTCGTTTGTTTCAACACGGTCCTTCTGATAAAACAACAACATGTTACTATTGTCTTGACTGCATCGTTTTAGTGAGACATTTGGCAGTAGTTACAGAATAGGAAATATATCAAGATGCGTTCATATCAGAAAGATAGATAGCATGTGTGAACTAATGCTATTGGATGATATTAAATATAATGTAGGATATTAAATATAATGTAAGATATTAGATATGATGGATGATATTAGATATAATGGATGATATTGGATATAATGGATGATATTGGATATAATGGATGATATTGGATATAATGGATGAAATTGGATGAATGGTATTGTTCACTTATTAATATTCATGTGCGTTCTCATTCATCCGAACACTCTAAGACTCCAGTTCACGTGCGCCCAGCCTCACGAAGGGACAGCCCTTGACAGAATGCTCGGATTTCAAGATCTACACCTTCCGAACTTCTTTCAAAGTGGTTGAGGAGTTTGTGTTGGCTGTTTTGTGGAGGGAGGCGGAGGGGGGGGGGGGAATTGGTCTATAATTAGCACCAATTACGTTTCAAAGAACGCATCTCCGACCAGGTCTGGGTTGTCTCCGACCAGCTGACATTTTGAAAGTCAGTGACATTGACACGAGGGGGATGGGGGGGGGGGGAGAAAACAATTGAAAGTTTTTGTGTCGGCCACAAAGAGAGAGAGAGAGAGAGAGAGAGAGTGAAAGAGAGAGAGAAAGAGAGAGAGAGAAAGAGAGAGAGAGAAAGAGAGAGAAAGAAAGACAGAGAGAGAGGTAGGAAGAGAGAGAGAAAGAGAGAGAGAGAAAGAGAGAGAAAGAAAGACAGAGAGAGAGGTAGGAAGAGAGAGAGAAAGAGAGAGAAAGAAAGAGAGAGAAAGAAAGAGAGAGAGAGAAAGAGAGAGAAAGAAAGACAGAGAGAGAGGTAGGAAGAGAGAGAGAAAGAGAGAGAGAGAAAGAGAGAGAAAGAAAGACAGAGAGAGAGAAAGAGAGCAAGAGAGAGAGAGAGGTAGGAAGAGAGAGAGAAAGAGAGAGAGAGAGAAAGAGAGCAAGAGAGAGAGAGAGAGGTAGGAAGAGAAAATAGCAGTCAGAGGACAGACAAACTAACTTTAAGGAGTCCGAAAAAAGGAATACAGAGAGACGAGGCAGCAAAAGTGAGAGACAGAGTCATAGAGAGAGTCAAAGAGAGTCAGAGAGAGAGTGTGTGAGAGAGGGTTGAGATATGAAGGGATACACAAAAACTCAGAGTAAATGAGAGACTACAGAGGCAGGAAGACACAGTGATAAAACGATTTAAGAGACATGACAAAGTGGAGAGAGAGAAAGAGAAAGAAAGAGAAAGAGAGAGAGAGACAGTTAGATCTTCTGGAACTAGAGTACTAAATCCACTGTAACATGTCCTAGAGTTTCGATGTTTTAAATGACTAACAAATTAAAAGCTTTTTTCTTGTACTTTGTTCCCCCCCCCCCCCCCCCCCCATCTTTATAGGCTTAATATTTGAACTATGGCCACCCTTTGCACTTTCTTGATGGATGGAAGTGTATACATATATATATATATATATATATATATATATATATATATATATATATAAATTCTTCTTTAACAAAGCTTATATTTAGTGTAATTGTATCAATTAGTTTGGATTAGTCAGATAATTAAATTTGTGATAGATCTAGTCTAAAAATAATAAATATGTGCCATTCGAAATATGTCAACCGATTGTTTTTGTTTAGTGTAGTTTCATGCTTTTAGCTTTCTCAATACGCTATGATCCTATCACTAGTCAGGACCATTTTGAAAAAAAAAAAGCGGGGGGGGGGGGGTGGGGAGGTGAGAAAGAAGGGTTATAAGTGAAGGTTACTGTAATCGCTTTTTAGATGCATTTTATAAATAAAAAAAAGTTGTATACCTTGAATACGAACTCGGGGGTCCAAGCCTTTTTAAGCTAATACACTAACCACTGTGCCGGTGAAGTGCTTATGAAAAAAGAATGCTTTATTTATAAATATCTATTGTTAATTTCGATTCTTTAAGCCACAACTTACATGTATGAAGTGGGGTTGGGACTGAATTAACTTAGGCCAACACATCTGTCATATATATACTGTCTCCCTTGTTCGATACCAAAAAAAAAAAATTTTTATTGAATAATTTGTTGTTTTTTTTGTATTCTTGTTTAAAATATGAATAATTAGTTAACTCTATTAGTTGAACATAAAGTAGAACTTGATTTAACTTCTCTGTCAAAAAGCTTGATTCCTTAAGTTAATTAAATATTGTTCACCTAGCAGACTTTTTTTTTTAACTCTAGTTTTTAAAAGATAATCTTTAATAATATATTATTATTATTATTATTATTATTATTGTGGGAAGCATGGTCGAGAGACTAAGTGCATTTGAACCTGGCTTGGCTACTTATGAAAGGGGATCGAGGTTTGACACCCGACTCGAGCAGAGTTATGTTTACTGATCGCCTAAAGGCAGCACGGAAAACCTTCTCCCAGATAGCCCCTCTTCCCCACTGGTCCACAAATGAGATTGGACCATAGCGCTCTGAGCAAGCTATAAGCATGAAGGTAGCGCTATATAAAAGCTATAATTTATTATTATTATTATTATTATTATTATTGTTAAACATTTTCTTGACATGTCACGAGTCCTTGTAAACAATTTTCTGTTTACAAAAACACAACAGAATCTCATTTCAGCTGTGTATAAAGACTTACTTAAGGCGTTAGTGAGTCAACTAATTAATCTTCCAGGGGCGGTCTGTTAACCGAATAAACATTTTAGAATACCCACAATGTAACGTAAGTTTACTGTTGCATATCTAGTTATTTATTTAGTATTCTAGACAGGTGTCCAAGCTCATGAGTTCTATGCGTGTATCTTGTTGTGTGTGGGTGTGTGTGAGTGAGTGAGGAGTGCGGGGCGCTAGATGAACAGGTAAATGGGGAGGAGGAGTTCTGAGGGTTAACATTTCAACGCCCTTGCAGGCGTCAAAATTAAATCAAAAAAAAAAATCCTTTAGTCTAACCTAGGTCTATTGGGTGCACACACTGGAGATGCTCAGGACACGATGACAGGAAAATAATGGATGGAGAGACGGACAGACGGCACTAACACAATACACCCCCCCCCCTACGCACACACCGACCCACCCCAGTATCCACAGTGCAGTCTTTACCTTCATTTTTTGAGTTTGTTGTTTAAGTCGGTTGGGTGTAGGATGAATGTGTGGATAGGTCAGTGTTGATTTTAAACAAGGTGTATTTCTTGTGAGTGTGTAACTATCATTCCCAGCATTCTACTAGGACTACCTCACCTGTTTCACAAGCTGAGAGCTTTGAGCTCGTGTACAGGGAGGGATCTAACTCGTATTATAACAAGGATTAATGGTGAACACTTTTTTTTCTTCTCTTTAGATTCTGCTGTGAGGATATGGATATAGATGTATGAGGATATGGATATAGATGTATGAGGATATGGATATAGATGTATGAGGATATGGATATAGATGTATGAGGATATGGATATAGATGTATGAGGATTATCTACTCCGTCAGGTTAGTGTACAGCTAGAATTAGTTTCAATTGAAAACAAATTGCCGTGTGTTGGTAAGCTTCTGTAGTAGAGACTTATATATTGATTTAAACATTGCTTCACATGAACATTTTTTTTAATTCACTCATAATATTTCCTTACTCAGACTTAACAGGTGTGAATCAAACCTGACAGGGATTAGGGAGGTCTGGCTATGGGATCAGGAAGTAGGGTGCGATGTAGATGTGGTGATTTCAAACAACATAAATTGTGTCTCAAAATCTTAACCTGTGTCACCCTGTGTCTCATAATCTTATCTTGTGTAACTTACCCTGTGTCTCATAATCGTATCCTGTGTCACTTACCCTGTGTCTCATAATCTTATCCCGTGTCACTTACCCTGTGTCTCATAATCTTATCTTGTGTCACTTACCCTGTGTCTCATAATCTTATCATGTGTCACTTACCCTGTGTCTCATAATCTTATCCTTTGTCACTTACCCTGTGTCTCATAATCTTAGCTTGTGTCACTTACCCTGTGTCTCATAATCTTATCCAGTGTCACTTACCCTGTGTTTCATAGTCATGGATGTTAACCAATGACTTAAACTCTGTTTCTTACCCTGTGTTTCATTCCTTCTGTCTTTAAATGTGTGTCTCAAACATAGTGTCATATCCACTGTGTCTTAACCTGGGGTCTCTGATGGTGCATGCTTGCAGGTGTAGGTCCAATTCAGGTCGTTAGCCTATTGAAGCCAATGCATCTAAAATCCAGGCTGTGGAAGACCGGGTAGGTGAAACAGTTTGTAATGGATGGAGCCAAACTTTGTCCAAATGGTATTGTGTGACCCGGATATAGATGTGATTTTTCCTTGTGCTGGATGGTTGGGTTTTCCTTGTGCTGGATGGTTGGGTTTTCATTGTGCTGGATGGTTGGGTTTTCCTTGTGCTGGATGGTTGGGTTTTCCTTGTGCTGGATGGTTGGGTTTTCCTTGTGCTGGATGGTTGGGTTTTCCTTCTTGCTGATCTACGCACAATGAAAAACAACAAAGCACAGACACCTGACCATCTGTTGCACCTGCGACCATAAATGATTAACGTTCTGTAGGTGCTCTAGTCTTAACGGAGGATAATCTAGAATATTTCATATAAACTCAATCACCTTAAACCGCACTTAAGTGTCAATTGGAATGGAGATTAGTCTTATTTATTGGGCTAATGGAATGGACATCGGAAATGGGATGGGGAAGGATTTAAAGGGGTGGGTGGGGTAGAGATACAAAATGGAGAGAAAAAAAATGTTTATATTATTGATGGATTCCACATAAGCCCTGACACAATAAATAGGTCAGCACGGATAAGCATGGGACATAAAATGTATACAGATACTACATCATATTAAAAGAAAAGCTCTTTAAAGGAAAGTATAAAGAGATAAATGAAAGTGCAGTCGAGCAAATTAGGAGGAACTTTCCCCAGTCTACGGCAAGTAAGGGTGGACCTTCCCCTAGTTGGTGTCACTAAATACTTATTGAAAAAAAACTTAGGAAAGAGGATTTCTGGTATAGTGGTTAGTCTTACAAATGGCAGTAAAAAAAAAAAGTTCCCCTTTCAGACTTTGTGGTCTATAGGACAGATGATGTAAAGGTCATCTATTTCTGTGGCCTACGGTTAACAAGGGTGTCATGTGGCCAGCATGCTTTTCCTTAACTAATGTCAGGTACCCATTTGAGCTGGGTGGACTCAGAGGCGCCCGAAGAAGCGGAAATTAAAAATCCTAGTCTTCACCAGGATTCGAACACCGGTCCCCGGTTCGGAAGTCAAGCGCTTTACCGCTCAGCCTCCACTACAAAGTCCAGTACTTGATTTTATTTGAATAGTCTAGTTTTGTTGCAATGATGCGCCTGTTGAGCATGAAAATGTCTTGATATATTTTTTTAAAAAAATTACGGATATAACAAAGGTACGCGCCGCATTTCATATGTTGAAGCATATTAAAAACAATCAAATATGGGGGGGGGGGGTAATAAGAGTTGGGTTGTTGTTTTCTTCAGTCAAATGTTTATTATGCAGTAGATCACATTCCATGCAGTCTTTGTCTTCATGCCCACTCACACATGCACACACTCACACACACATTTATAAATGCACACACGCACACATGGAAACCATTTTCAAACAATAATTTTCAAAATAAGAAGAAAATCTTACTGGACCAACATTGGGGTATGTAACCAACAAAAAATACTTTTGTTTAAAAAACAAAGTTTATTTAAGGGAACTTGCAACTATTTCTCAATAATGTATAAGTTAAAAAAAAAATGTTGGCTATAATGTTTGAATGCCATTCATAGGAGACACCAAACTGTACAGCCTCTTGCTGCCTCTTTGTTAGTTTACATTTCTTTTTCACCTCCATTTCTGAACAGCCTCTTGCTGCCTCTTTGTTAGTTTAAGTTTCTTTTTCACCTCCATTTCTGAACAGCCTCTTGCTGCCTCTTTGTTAGTTTAAGTTTCTTTTTCACCTCCATTTCTGAACAGCCTCTTGCTGCCTCTTTGTTAGTTTAAGTTTCTTTTTCACCTCCATTTCTGAACAGCCTCTTGCTGCCTCTTTGTTAGTTTAAGTTTCTTTTTCACCTCTAGTTCGGGACTGTGCACTGATATGGGCATTGCGACAGATGTGTCCACCCCCTTAATGACCACCTTAGCACAAACACACACACTCACACAACACACACATACACTGTCCTGGACTTATCCTTCCCCATCCTGACATTCTTTCCAATTCCATCCTCTGAGACGGTCCAGCAGCGCTGGTGGACAATTATAATGCAAGGGAGACCAATGGAACGACCCCCCTTCAGTTTCCCCTCGTATATCATTATTGGTCAACTATCTACCCTTATTTCTGGTGCTCCCCCTACCCCCCCTCCCACACACATACCAAAAAAAAAAAAAAAAGTGATTGACGGAACCCATCATTTTCTGCAATCCCCTTGTGGTCATTTTCGTCTTTCGTGTTCGAGGTTTGTCTCCCCTCGGAGCTGTCACGCCCACCTGCTAAATATAGCCAGTTAGAGATACATGAAATAGAAAGGGGGAGAAAGGGAAGCCGGTGGAGGGGAGGGGCATGGATGTTAACTTGGCACAACAACAACAACAACAACAACAACAAAAGGTGGGGGGGGGTGGGGGGGAGCGAAGCATGAATTATAATTTTTCAATGGTATAAGGGAAGAACTAACAATATCTTACGTAAAAACGTGTTGAATAGTATTTTCAAATATTTCATTCTTTACAAATGCAAAAAAAAAAAAAAAAAAAAAGTAGAGAAAAAAAAATAAAGTTCAAAAGACCAAATTAGATCAAAACATTGGTCAGTGTCTCTTCGGCCAATGATTTGTACGATGTCGCTTTTTTGAAATCCCCGATAAAACTAAACCTATAACAACTAGGGATTTGGGGGCACGGGGGGATTGGCCTCTTTGGGGGCCCCTTGCATTTTGACATTCGACATTTGACATGAGATAATGTACGCAAATATATATAAGCCCAAAATCAAATTGGTTCAGTATATCAGTAAACTAAACAAAAAAATAATCATGAAGACTCTTTTAATGAATATTGACGTTGTTTATTAGTTAAATAATGCACAAGTGACAACTCTCAATTCATATCGCTTCACGTCGTGCATTCTGTGCAGCAAAGAAATCTATAACAACATCTACATCGATACTTTCTAGTATTTGTGACTTCACTGACATTAAAGCCATGATAAGCCTTTCTTGTGTCATTGTGCTCCTGAGATTGTTTTTGAAAAACTTACGCTTTGAGAATGATCTCTCACATGACGCAATGGAAGTGGCCTAAGTTAGCGGTATTCGGAGGAGGTTGCAAGGTTTGAGCACACGTAATTACCATATGAAGCCTGTTTCCTCAATATGTCTATAGGTGATTGTCTTACTGGTTTGTTGATGAAAAGTGCGATTTTCCATTTATTTCATCATACAGACTGGAAAAGTAGCACAGTTTGTCATAAACGTGTCTTCATCTAACAGGTGTCTTGGTTCAAGAAGAAACCCAAAGGTATCCATTTTCTTTCCAGCTTTTGGAATCTGCCCTTCATCTCCATATGAAATCTGTCCAGCACTTCTGTCGCAACACGTTTGAATTGCAGTTCTATTGACAGTCCCACATTAGAACTCATCTTCCCATCAAGTCTTTTCTTTCTTCTGGCTGTTTTGATTACAGGGAATCCATAGTATTCACTACCTTCTTATGCTTTTTCGATGGATTGGGTTTTTGTCAGTTTCTCATCATTTTGCAGAAAGCATGAAAGGGTACTAATTTCTTTAGAAGCTTCCCGTATATGCAGTCCAGACTTTTGTAGTTTCTTCTGAACTATATTAATTGGGCGCAGGAGCTTTGACCAGAATTCAAGATAGGCAAAAAATTCTTAATTTTCCACTGCATGAAGAAGATTCTGTGCTAATATTATATGGTATTGCGTCATTGTTGGTTGTTTATGTTTTGTGCTAAAGCAAAAGGATTCAGAGCATACAAAAGTGGGAAAGATCCATATCTCGTTATGCTCGAGTATAGAAATACTCCGATACGTGGACTGTCGTATTCACCATCACAACTGCTGACGAGTAGAAGACTCAGGGAATCATTCCAACTGATCCCAAACTATTGAAACCATCGGTAGCTGAAAATGCAGAGACATTACTCAACGAACGACAGATGAAAAGCAAAGTGAAATAAGATGCAAAAGCAAGACTACCTAAAGATTATTCTGTCGGAGAGTTCGTCTAGGTCAAACATGGCAGAAAGCAGTTGTCATAAAAAAAAAACATTCAGCACCCAGATCTTACATCATAAAGACAAACGAGGGAAAAACATACAGAAGAAATCAACTCTTTTTGAATAAGAGTTTCGATGAAGACATCTCTGGGTACTATGATACCGATGAAGACAATGAACTGCAAACTGTTGGAACAAACGAAACAGACAGTTATAGACCAATGTCTAGAGAACTTGTTGTACCAGTCAAGACAACCAGAAGTGGACGAATTGTTAAAGTTCCTAGTAGACAGGGCCGGCCTTACGCCTCTGCAGCCTATGCGGTCGCAGTGGGACCCGCGTTTTCATAGGCCCCGCGCTAATTCTAAGTATTAAATTAAACCATTATAACGTAAATAAATTAACAGGGTTTTCGCGACCTCCTGATTTTCCAGGGCATCCAGGAAATCTCATGAAAAGGCAAAATATGCGATAAAGTCCTGAACTTTTTTTGAATTTATTCAGATCTCCTGTAGAATAGACCAAATTGACATTTTGGGGTGCCAATAAATAAAAAGTGGCATTGCGAGCTTTCATTTGATAAAAATTTATTGCAAAGACGAAAGTAGGCCTATTTTCTAATTCAAAAAAAATAATTTTGACATCATGCTTATCCCTACCCAGACTAGGCCCTGTGCGATCCGTTTCGCATAGGGCCCCGCAAATGCTAAGGCCGGCCCTGCTAGTAGATATCACTCTTAAGAGCTTCAAAAGGAAGGGTGTGATAATATTATATGACATTACGTCATTGTTTGTTGTTTATGTTTTGTGCGAAAGCAAAAGGATTAGATGGAAATAAAAAAGAGAGTTTCCATTGAATGGAGGAAAGATAAATAGAGGGATAATAACTCGAGTGTGAAGTTTAATTCTGAAATTATAGACGAAAAACCCGAATAATGGACTATTTTAGCATTATTAAGAATAACTTTTAGATCTGTTATACTCGATTCTGTAAATTTTGGTTCAAGGTTAATTAGTGCAGCGCAAAATACTCGCCATTTAGATCTATTATTAGTAGGATGGCTGCGGTTTGCGCATGGACTGTCGTTCGGATTTATCAACGGTCGAGGGTTCAAACCCTTCCCGCTCCCATCCCCCGTCGTCCTGAGGGAGGTTTGGACTAGGAAGTAAACTATCTTCAACTCTGAAGGAACATCAGAAATATATAAAACATTTTACAAACATAGTAAAGGTAACAAGATAACTGGAATTCGCTGTATATCATGCAGTTTTATTCGTGGCAACAAAGTTTAAAATGTAAAACTAACTTTTAAAAAAACTTTGATCTCTGTGGCAAAAATATTTTTAAAATGTCAACAAAGTCAACGTACTGGTAGACCTAGATCTAGGTTTAGTCTTTGTGATAAATTTAATCCATAAATGTTGAAAAAAAAAAGACATCTGTTGACACTATTAGTCAATCAAATATATTAATTTATGTATTTACAAATTTATTTCGGACACCCATTTGGGGGCCTCTTCTAGGTGGGGACCCGGAGGGATTTTAAAATTCTCCCCCCATCCCCCTCCCCCTTAGTTACGCCACTGAAATGACAACAAGACTTTCCTCTCGCAAATAAAAATAAATATATCCATTTTCATTTGTCATACAAATTAGACATAGATGTAGCTAGATCTAGTCCTAGTTTTAGATCTAAATCTAGATTCAAGATCTAAGTCTAGAACTAGAGTTAGATCTAAGTCTATATCTAGATCTATATAGATTTAGAACTAGATATAGAATCTTGATATAGAACCTTGATATAGAATCTACTATATCTAGACTAGAACTCGTATGAATTTACATGTTTAATCTTATAATTACTAGATCCGGGCCAATGTTATGATCATGAACAGTAGGCCTTTTGTAACCTGGTAATGGTGTACTATGCTGTTCGTATCCGATTCATTTCCTAATGTGATACTATTGTTTACATAATAAATAAATCTGCACCCCTAAGCTGTCAGAAGATAAGTTATTGCCTTAATAATTAAAATTGTGCTCAAATTATCAATACATCTGTGATATATATATAAATGTATCTAGATCTGGGCTCTATTTAGTCTTATTTAGACTGTCAAGTGTAGGTCTTAATAATGAGGATATGTCAAAACTGCGCGCTATAAAAGTAATTTGTTATTTTTGAAACTTAAAACTAGAACGAAGTTCGTATCGAAATTCTTTTTAAAAACAACATTTGAATCAGTATTCTATTCAATGAGTTAGTTAATAAATGGAAAATATATTTTATAATGATCCATTGACACTTTTACCATTGTGACCTTAGATGCAATTTTTTTGTACCAATGCGCGAATCTATGAATGAAGCTTGAGTTATTAATGAAGACGTCCATGACCTTTTAACAAAAGTTACCTCCCATAAAGTTTTTCATTGAAAATTGGTGTAAATTTTGGAAAATATGCTTACATAGATCATTTTTAAAATTAGATTGTTCACTTTCGGAAAATAAAAAAGTAGCCGTTGCATCAGAAGTTTGAATGATCTAAAATATCATGATGCCCGATTTTCATTTTTTTCTTCTAGTTTCTGAGATCTAAACCGGACGGACGGGCGGACAGACAGGCCACACAAAACTAATAGCGTCTTTTCGCTAAAAAATGAAGATTTTAGTTTTGAGTTTATACTTTAAAGTAGTATCTCCGCGCTCCGGCATTACGACACTGTTGGAGAAGTCAGAGAATGTGTTGAGGAGGTTGGGCTGTAAAAGTATACCATCAGATGCGCGCATAGTCTGAATTGGTCAGCCTGATGTCATTTAATTGATGGCTAATGGAAGACAATGGCAGTGTCAGGCAAATTAACATAATTAACAACTGGCTTCTGTAGTCATTTTGAAATACACATCAACATAAGTTGTTTTGTTTTGGTTTTTTACAGGATAAAATAATAGATAACAATAGGCATGGTCTGATCAACACAATTCTATCGTAACATCAAGACATCGTTGTCAGCTGTCACTCAATCATCTATCGCTACAATTTTATTTCACCCTTACATTATTTTGGTACTAACTTTTCTCGATCCAATTCTGATAGGTACCTAACATTGGTTGTGAACTGATAGGCGGGCGTTAGTTATAACCACCAGATAAACAGCACCTGCGCTACCCGTTAACTACTTTCACTTCTAAGTCTCATACAAAATTTTATTTTTTTTAATGCATGAATTAAACTATTTCCAATAATGTGTTTTTATTCTTGGTCATTTTTAAGCTCATCTCGCCATCATAAAAAAAAATATTTCCGCCAAAGCGTTCAGACAATTGTTCACACTCAGGGATTATTAGATTTAATGGCGTTATACATTTTCATTGTATTAGTGTAAGGTCATCAGTAATTTTTGTCCCAATTACTAAAGATAGTCCTGTAGCAACACACTGAGCAGGTCACGTGTCCAGCAGATAACGTCTTCTCCAATGCTCCTCATGTGACAGTGAAGTTGCACCTCGGCACACCCCTGACGTCCACCAGGGCTGCCATTATTGTGATATTTTGCAGTCACAGTTCTCTTGCTAATTTTTTTCCCCCAAAAGGAGGTGGGAGTTGGCACGGTTAAAGTTGCCAATTATGTTAATTAAATGATGGCTCTTCCCCGACATGCATTCTCAATGGCGGCAAAAGGAGGGCTGAACTGGGGGTCCTTATCTTTGTCCGTTAGACATTTTTATTTAACTGGTTACTTACAGTTCTCTAAACCCCCCCCCCCCCACACACACACACATTTTTCTCCATGAAAGTACCAGCTAAGAGACTGCGTTCCCTCCAGGACGCCGACACTGCCTGAACCCAATGACCAATTCTTCTGGAGCTATCTTGTCCAATCTTCATCCCCTCTGATCAAAACTCACAATAAACCACGCGGACTATTATTAGTGCTCGTCTGCGACCCGAATCGCTAACGATGACCCTCGGTCAGTCACGCACCCACACCTCGCTACGCCACTTCCCCTGCCCCCGCCTCACCACCATTTAAGCCCATGCACACGCGCGTCACTGTCATTCTCTCGCACGGACCCGAAAAAAAGACACGCTCCTGGTGTGACAGTTACATCCATCAACAGCATCTCGTGAACCCGAAGACATCCCGAAGACATCCCCGGGATTCAGACTTTGACAGTTACAAAAACAAATGCTCATTTACAGGAAGTGGCTGCTTGTTCACTAAACAAAAGGGATGCATAGGTTGCTTCATCATTAGGCAACATTGACCAGAGGTTTGAACTTGGACCAAGACTTAGCCATACAGATGTTCATCTAACCAACGGGTTTGAGGTGGCAGGGGGGGGGGGGCTGCCACTAATACTAATGTAAGAGACATAGTCGAGTGTTCGATCTTGTACAAACTTTAACGCTTCTGAAAAAAACAAGAAGATTAAATTACGTCCCCTGGCTACAGGAAGAGAAATATCAAAACTAAATACAGAAGACATTCGGCACGTCCAAAGTTAAACAAACCAAGTTTGGGCTGCAAGGCCTTCGTCACGTAAACAGATAGGAGGAATTACAAACACATAAGTTGCTGAAGATATTTGTCCAAAATTAATCAATTCTCTCTCTCTCTCTCTCTCTCACACACACACGCTCACACACACACATATAACACCTGATACAGATAATCATCAAATAAGTATCCATATGCCGGTAATTGGCTGTAGGCCTGTGTAAAGTTCTACACAGTTCAGCTAACCGACTCTAGCTGAGTATAATTTATCGAGAGCCTTCTATCAGATACCTCCTACCCCCACTGGTCCAGAAAAGATTTTTTTACCACAGCACATTGAGCATTCTATAAGCATGCAAAGCAATTCAAATAAATAATTTTTAAAGTTTGGGCTGCAAGGCCTTCGTCACGTAAACAGATAGGAGGAATTACAAACACATAAGTTGCTGAAGATATTTGTCCAAAATTAATCAATTCTCTCTCTCTCTCTCTCTCTCACACACACACGCTCACACACACACATATAACACCTGATACAGATAATCATCAAATAAGTATCCATATGCCGGTAATTGGCTGTAGGCCTGTGTAAAGTTCTACACAGTTCAGCTAACCGACTCTAGCTGAGTATAATTTATCGAGAGCCTTCTATCAGATACCTCCTACCCCCACTGGTCCAGAAAAGATTTTTTTACCACAGCACATTGAGCATTCTATAAGCATGCAAAGCAATTCAAATAAATAATTTTTAAAACATCTTAATTAACAATCGACGACACTGTTACAACGTCAGAGTAGATAGATACAGAATACAAGGATAATGAAGGCTTTTTAAATTTCTCAACTCTGTCCAATCTACAAGTTCCCGCCATTCGGTTATTCCAATCAGTCATCTCCCCCCCCCCCCCCCCAATCCTTTATTTCTACACGGCACAGGCAATCCATAATTATAAAAATATCACCTTTGTAATATTACATGTATGACGTCAATCAATACACACACACACACACTCTCCAAAACAAACACATTGGTTTTATAATATACAATCGCATGGGCGTAGCCAGGATTTTTTTCGGGGGGGAGGGGAGGTTTGAGGGGATTTTTTTCTCCCCCAAGCCTTCCCCCCCCCCCCCCCCCCCCCCCGCAAAAAATATATTTATATGTATGTATCTGTGTGTGTGTACATAATCTTTATTACATTCTGACCCTTCATTCGGAAGACGTTTATTGTGCCCTAGAATTTCTTCCTGGAGTTAGTGGAAAAATTGTAGACTCCTCGTCATAGCCAGCAAGGGGGTCTGAGGAAGCGCCAGGAGCTCCCCCAGCGCGAGGCGAAGCCAAGCACTATTTCTGATATTGAAAGCCAACAAAAGGCATATTCTGAGGTATTTACAGTGCATTTTCCTGCTATTAAAAAGTTTCAAAAACCTAATGTGCTATTCTTACTGACTTAGACCCTCCCGCGCCGTTCAGCGCATTTGCCGTCATGCTGTTTCCACAAAAATCTGTCACTGGTAATGTCTGAAGCTTCTTCCCATATGCTCTGAGGACCTCCATAAAAATGTGACGCCAAGTTGTACTAGGATGTCATCGTAACTCTTATTATGTGTAATTCATTTTGTCGGAGAACATGTCCCGCAAACCTCATGCGACGCTCTGTCACATTCTTACTAAGGGGGTTGAATGCCAATTCGGCATAGGATTTCCTTGATTTAGACCCGATATCTGTAACTGACTCCTAAAATCTGTCTTAGCCATCTTTGTTGAGCCACATTTAGTGTTTTTACAATTTCGGCAGAATACTATTCACTGCACTTTATTAATGGAGCCCCGCCACTGGTAGAAATGTGTAACCTCTCTTGAATAAGCTCTTGAAATTAGGTGACTGTAGATTGCTTTAACTTTTATATCGAAAAGGGAAGTTTTATTGTCAAAATCATCTGTTTGGGGTTTGAAGATAGAGGTTTTCCACCTCAAAACGCTCTGTAAAGGGGATTTTAAACTCAAAACCATCAGGAGGAGAGGGGTTTAAACTCAAAACCCTCAATTGGCTTGGCTACGCTCAATTAATTTCAGTGTGTAATTTTTTTATATTGAAGGGGTATTTTTTAGCATTAAACCCCTCTGAAGGGGGTTTAAACTCAAAACTGAATCGAAACTCATTTAGCTACGCTCATAACATTTTGAGTGCGTAATTAGCTTTTTTTATATTGAAGAGGGGGGTTTATCTTAAATTTTGGAAGGGGTTTTAAAATCAAAATCTTCCTTACCTGTGCTTTTGGAATTTGGGGATTGTCGTTTGCTTTTTTTTTTGTTTGGTTTTGTTTTATAGCAGAGGGGGATTTAACTGCTAAAACCCCTGGTAGGGGTTTTAAACTCAAAACCCCCTGGTGGGGGGGGGGTTAAACTCAAAACCCCTAGCAGGGGTTTTAAACTCAAAACCCTTTGGAAGGGGTTTTAAACTCAAAACCCTTTGGAAGGGGTTTTAAAACTCAAAACCCTTTGGAAGGGGTTTTAAACTCAAAACTCCCTGGTATGGGTTTTAAACTCAAAACCCCCTGGTAGGGGTTTTTAAACTAAAAAAAAACCCTGGTAAGGGGTTTTAAACTCAGAAAACCTTGGCTGTGTTGGGGCAAGTGATGGTTTAGTATTAAAACCTTGGCTGTGTTGGGGCAAGTGATGGTTTAGTATTAAAACCTTGGCTGTGTTGGGGCAAGTGATGGTTTAGTATTAAAACCTTGGCTGTGTTGGGGCAAGTGATGGTTTAGTATTAAAACCTTGGCTGTGTTGGGGCAAGTGATGGTTTAGTATTAAAACCTTGGCTGTGTTGGGGCAAGTGATGGTTTAGTATTAAAATATCACCTAAAATAAACAAAATCAAAGCAAAAATCAGTCACTAAATTCCGATCCTCCCCCCACTGCGGGGGGGATTTCATTTCGGGGGGGGGGTTGAACCCCAACCCCTCTCCCTGGCTACGCCCATGTCCAATCGTTACATTTGTCTGCCTTCTATAAATGTTATGTATAGCTATTAAATTTCCATCATGCGAACTTCCTAAGAGTCTTTAAGATGTTGACGATCTGACGGCGCTTCAGACAATATAGCCAACGCTGGTATTGTGACCAGGGTGCTAGTGGTGGAACCAAGACCCTAGTGGTTGGAATAGGGCGCTAGTGGTTGGACCAGGCCCGAAGCCTTTAACCTTGACTGGAGCTAGTTGCTACTTACAGAACTTGCATGATATAGGTCAAAACCGCCATTTCTGTATGAACTGTATGTTGCATGTTTTCTACAGATGTTTACATATGCTCAAATAAATGTACAACAATTACGAATTGTTTTCAGTTCCTAAATTTAAACTTAGAAAGGTGGAGGGGGAAGCAATGTCACTGCATGAAAATAAATTTTATTTATATCTGAACCAAGTCTTTAAGTCTGAGGTGCCGTACTTTGAGGGTGCTCAAATAATGAGGCGTTATTGTGAACTGCTACTTCCTCTGCCGCCCTCCCAGTGTGTCAGCGACACCTCCAATCAACCGATCTGTACCACACACGCGCGCGCACATACAACTCTTTCCATTTTCTCAACCTAGCAATTACGCTTTCACACATTTTGAGTCCATTGCTCTTTCATTTCTAGACGTCAGAGTTGCTTGTTCTTGGACTCTCTCTCTCTCTCTCTCTCTTCAATATAATCCTATTCCCCACATCGCGGTAGGTAGAAGGAGAATGCAACATAGTTTGTTAGTCCAACGCCTTTTATGCCCCCCGTACGACAATCTCATCACACGGGGGCGCCTCTTGTCCTCCCCTGACACTTTCACGCCCCTTCCTTAGTCCGGCGATGCACTTTGAACAAAAAAAAAAAATAGGTGACGCTTATGACAGGTTTCTCGTGTCACAAGTACGGCATCAGCCCGGTCCCTTTGAAGTGGGGCGCCGTAAAGTATAATTATCAGCCTATTATCAGCCTAAGCAGATTGGTTAACGTGACGCGCCTTTTGTTTTGTCATAGACCAACAACGTTAACATCAAACCGCAAGCATCTTATTCCTATGGACTCGGGTTCGAATCTGGTTGAGTAGTAAAGCGCTTGGCTTCCGAACCGGAGGTGTCTCCGTTGCAATCCCCAGAAAAGATATTTTAGATTTTCATGTTATCTCTGAGTTCATGTAACTCTTGGGGTACTGGCGTACGGTGAGGAATCAAGTGTAGTTAGTCGTTGTGCTGACCAAATGACACCCTCGTTAACCAACGGCCATAGCAAGAAAAGAGCTTCACACTATCTGCTTCTTAGATTGCTTATTATGAAAGAGGCATTTTACTTTTTCACCATAAGGTGTGTGCATTGGAAGGGAAGGGGGTACCCTCTGTGTGGCAGCCTATGTTTTATTTCGTGAGATATAGATATAAACGTCTAGTTCTTAATGTCAAAGTTTCTGTCTTTTCTAGACCAGTATCTCTTGTCTGTTCTTGTTCCCTATCTTGTCTGTGCTCTCTCTCTGTTCTGACAGTGTATTGCCCAGTCTAAGACAATGTTCTGTTCTTACACTAGTGTATGCCCAGTCTAAGACAATGTTCTGTTCATACACTAGTGTATGCCGAGTCTAAGACAATGTTCTGTTCTTACACTAGTGTATTGCCCAGTCTTAGACAATGTTCTGACAGTGTATTGCCCAGTCTAAGACAATGTTCTGTTCTATCGACCAGCACGTGTTGAACACGACCTCACAGTCAACGATTAATCAAGATAAGCCCCGCCCCCCTTCCATCCCATTATTGGCTCTTTGTCAAGAGCTTCGTAGTGAGTGAGTGTGTTGGTGTGTGTGTGTGTGGGGGGGGGGCGCTGGGGGGGATTAGTTAAAAAAATACTCGATGGTCTTTAAAGGTCGTTGGAGTTTTGACTTATTGATCTCCTCTGTCGTACATTTATCCTTCATTCCAGTCTTTTCCCTATCCGATCTGTCTGTCTGTCTGTCTGTCTCTCTCTCTAGTACATAGCAAAGCGTAAGTCAAATTTGTTTGATAAAAAGACAATAAAGATGTCCACGTTTGACGACACTTTGATGTTGGTTTGTCTCTTTACACATTAGAGCAATCAAAAATAAGTAAACATGCAAACACCTTGAAATGTAAACATCCCAGAATCCAATCTGTTCTCTAAACTTCTTTTCCTATTACATCAACACTTTTCAAACTTTTTTTAACAAGGAACCTCCCCCTCCCCCCCCTCATCTTAGCTGTAGTTGACCTTCTTGATTCGCCAAATTTCAAAACTAGTCGAGATACTTACATGTTTTTGAAGCAAAGGTGGATCGGTTTATTTCAAAGCTGTAAGTTTACAGGATAGTGCGATACAGTGTCACAGTTTGCATCCTGCTTTATAGAAGGAGAATAACAAGAAGATTATAAAGGATTTAATTCTGTTCAAATCAGCGCGGCCTATGTTCAAGGTTATTTCAAAACAGTTCAAAAATATGTTTTCTTAATTTTCTTCAACAAAGTAAATAACTTAAAATTAATAGTAACCCTTGTCCGTGAACCACATAAATGTAACAGTATTGGAGCACACACGATGACCTACGCTGTATTTGATATCAAAATCCACTGCACACTAAAAATATAAAACACACTGCTGTAATTTAAATATCTACTCGCATTCAATGGATACAGACAACTTACAGATGTACCACGGGATGTGGACCGCACCGACTTTTTGTTTTCACTTTACATTGCCTCTTCATTGAGTTTGTTATGAGTATAGTACCTAGTTTCCTAGCTTCGCTCGGTTGAATAGTTTTTCATGGAGGTTAACAATTACCCGCAGGGCCGCCGCTACCTATAGTGCAATATGTGCATCGCACGCAGGCGGCCGAATGTAAGGGGCGGCCAAATCATTATTACACGGTTCCTTTTTTTAAATTTTTGGTTTAATAATAAAAAAGTTACTTAAATATGATATTAAAATTCTAATGATTCCGATATCCTTTGAAAGCTTGGGGGGGGGGGGGGGGGGCGAGACGATATTCGTGCAATAGGAAACTGTTTTGGGGGGAAAAAAGTTTCTAGCTTGAATTTTTGCGGGTTGTTTGTAAGAATTGTTTCGATTCAAATAGCCCACCATATACGTAGATCTAGTAATTCAAAATGCAATTTTAAAACACTTACTTTTATTTGAGATGTCTGTTAGTGTAGAATATTTTTGGCCGATTATAGAGTGTAGATGTAGATTTACATGAAGTTCATTTGTGTTCTAGTTTAAAATACATTTTTAATTCTCTTCTTTTCGTAGTAAAATCAGTTAAAAACGGAATGTATTTTATAATACATATTTAATATTAGAAATACTTAATATTTATTTATGTATTACGGTATTTAAATTTCTTTTTAGTGTTTTATTTTTAAAAAGTTGTACAGTTATTCCGTATTGGATTATTATTACTATTATTCTCTTTTGCAATATTGATCATCTGTTTTTAATGCAGCGTTTCTCAAACTTTGGATCCCCTAATCGGGGGGTAGGGGGGGGGGGGGGCAAGTATCTCTAATGGGGTAGGGGCGCAACGTCTTGCTATAGAGTGTGTGTGTTTCTGGGGTAGGGGCGCAACGTCTTGCTATAGAGTGTGTGTGTTTCCTATGCGACGGTAGGAAGAGTTTAAGCCATTGATTGGTGGTTATGCATTGAGGATGATAAAATTAGCGAAATGTACTGTGAAACGGCAGACGATCTTGAGACATGAAAAAGTAAATACGTTGTTTTGTGTTGAGCTAGACTTCGTTTAAATATCTCAGTTTATTTACTAAATATTAAATTTTTAACTCATCTCAAATAAAATCTGTTTTATTGAATATTGTAATAACAGTTATATTGAGTTTATGTTTATATAAGAATTTCGTTCAAGTTATTTAAAGTTTATTTATTAAAAATATAAAACGCCTTCATTGGTTCAGTTGTGCTAGCTGTTTGACGTAGTTTTATCATCTTTTAATAAGACTTTGTCAAATGTAGACCTTTTTTTTTTTTTTGCGAGGGGCGTATGCAACAATAGGCCTATGGGTCAAAACGTTTTGAAGAAAATCTTTCAAAACGTCCCGCTCTTGTGATTCTTCTGGATTATTTGTCTCAGAATGGTCGAATTTCTTCCGTGTATTACACATAGTGACAACTTTTGTGGGAAAAAAACAACGTCCGCGACAGAGACGTCTTACTTAACACGAAGAATATTTATTTTTAAGAACAATCACTCCCAAGACGTGCGAAATATATAGGCCTACCTAGAAATTCCCTCACATAATACTATTGACCAGGGCTGCCTCTTTAATATTAGACTTAATATGACCCTCGACTTTTTTTTATGATGAATTGTGCGTTCTGAAAGAAAACACACACATATTAGCCTTTTTAACAATGCTTTTAAGAGAAAAAGGCACACTGTAGACTCCAGGAAAAAGAATCTCTGAAGTTGAAAACGCGCCAGATTACCTCAGCGCCAAGTCTCGCCCAAAACCAAACCCTATGCCGACTAAAGCAAAAATCTTCCCTTCTATCTCCAAGAAGAAACATTGACAACGATTAAAATGTATGTGGGCAACACTATTGCGGGAAAAAAAAGACTCGTTTTAGTGAAATTTTTAAAAAAAATGGATTTCAGTCAAAGAGCGCTTTTTTTTTATATAAAAAAAAAGGGGGGAGGTGTTTTTTACTTTCGCACGCAGGCAGCCACAACCCTCGCGGCGGCTCTGATTACCCGAACTAATTTTGAAAAATACGAAACATTGCTTATATCATTATATGTTCTGTTAGTTCTAAGCGTCATTTGTACATGGCAAGTGGAATAGAAAATCTTGTAAATGGCCCTGAAGTCTAGACAAACCGTTGCTATGAGCAGCTTTTATAGTACTGCCGCTTTCGAAAGAACATCTTTGTTTGTAGTGCGATCTTGTCACCTTAAGCCCTTATGAGCGCAAACATCTTAACAGACAGACCACAAAATCTATTAGGCAAAATACTTCTCCCTATTCGGGGGGGGGGGGGACTGAAAAAAAGGTATTCACAATTAAAGTATAACAGAGTAATTCATAAATATTTATCGCTTTCCATTTGTAGTTTTGGTTCTATTAAAAGAGCACCAGGAAAAAGAAAAAGAGGCAGGCAGAGAAAGCGATGGGAAGACAACATCTAGGAATGGACGGGCCTGACAGTGAAGGAAATTCTATCCAAGGCAAAAGACAGAGAGGAATGGAGAAAGACAATCAACAGATCTTGTGTGGTGCCCCAACGTTTTAACAGACAAAGGGATAGCTGAAGGTGGTGAAGCGAACCCCACTATTACAAACCCTTATGTCGATTGATTTAATATTGAAGAAGAAAACATGCAAATAATATTTACCAAAATCTAGACATACAGATGTAAAGACCAAAGACCTTTACCTAATTTCAGTTCACTCAAGACATAGATAAAGTCTATGCAAACGTCAACTTACTCAGCTTGTGGCAACATTAACATCAAGTAACAAACCTAAAACTCAAGTGAGTGGCTGGTGTGAATTTTGGTTTCTTAGAGTTCCTAATTAGAATGTTTTTTGTTTGGTGTAAGGCACAAATTGTAAGACAAATATCCGTACGGACAATAACAGATTATTATTATTATAGACCAAATGGCTTTTAGTTGTTCTCGGTTTAAGTTCAATAATAACACTGCAAGTGAAAGAATTAGGGATTAACAGTGAATGAGGGAGTCATCAGTTGCAAGGAGTTTGTAGAAAGTTAAGAAGGTCCTCAAAGAAAAGGTGCTAAGAGATTGGTGCTACTCTTTATAATAGTAAACAGCCCCATTTGTGCCGAACCACTTTTTAGTTCCCGCCCCCATACACATTGTTAGAAGAACTAAACCCTACATCTGGTGACTAAAGCCCTAACAGAAAAAGCTGTGAGTTAGGAAATGGTGGCCACTACTGAATACAACAAAACAGGGGGGGTGGGGGGGGGGGAGGGGGAGGTTGGGTGAGGGAGTGAGGGACACTAAAACAACTCTACAAATGTATTTATTTTTTGTGACGATAATTTAGTCAAGTCATGATGCTGGAGTTACAAAACACTGTTTTATTTATTGTAGCGCCTAAATTGATGAATGCGGTTAAAGAATGTGTGTGTGTGTGTAAGGAGTGAGTGTATGGGTGAAAATGAGAGTGCTAAGACGTAGCGTTGATTGAATGGAGCATAAATCTGTCACTGGCGAATCAAGATTTGAAATGGTACGGGCAAGTAGCACCCGCACAGAAACACTCATCAATGCTTCACACACACACATTCACACACACATTCACACTCACACACAAACGACCATCATCATCTTTTGGCAAAGTTGGCAGAAGTTATCTATGTCATTACATCAGTGGATAGCATTCTCCTCTCCATAGCATTAATGGCAATACTGGTGAATATTGTAATACTAATGGTGAATATGTCAATAATAATGGTGAATATGACAATAATAATGATGAATATGTCAATAATAATGGTGAATATGTCAATAATAATGGTGAATATAGCAATGATAATGGTGAATATAGCAATGATAATGGTGAATATGGCAATGATAATGATGAATATAATAACTGGTTAGGGTTAGAACTTGAGTTGTCAATGGTGTATAACTATTCTTAAGACTATATTTTAGAACACACAATGCGCCTCTTAATGAGGCAACACACACACACACACACACACACACAAAGAATGGCTGAGAGGTCAGGTATAGGCATTGGGCGTGTACCACTTTCGAGAATGTGTATTTCAAGTTACAAGAGTCTGAAATGAATGTTTGTTTGATAAAGTAACGGCATATCTTCCAATGCTGCTGCTCAAGTTGACTGGCTCACGGCTGGAACACTTGATGTTACTCTCTGCCCTTGGTTCTACTCCGACATGTCTGCACCAGATAGAGTTACCAGCCTTGGACAATCGTTATTTACTGTCGTTGAGCGAAGGGGGGGACTCTGTTGAAATGCTAATTTTATTGTAGGTCTCATTACTGTTTATTTTCTGGGTTATTTTTTTTTTCTGTCTCTGTTGTAAATTTGGACGAACGAGAAAAAAAATAGTATAGAGAGAGACCCCACTCTCAACGTCCCCCTCCACTCGCCCCCCACTCGCCCCCCAACCCATGGTCGTGGAAGTAAATAACTCTTGCCTTCCTGCCAGCCATCGGCGATCAGACATTTATGTGCCAAGTTAGCCTGGACAGTAAATGCTTACAGACAGACTGACTGACAGACAGACTGGCACGAGTGTCATAGGGAAATTTTTGTTACACTGTATGTACACCGCTGACGTGCTCTCGTCTCCCCCTCTCCCCCCAACTCACTTAAATAGTTTCTTGTTGTTTTTTCACACACACAATAATTTTATAAAACTCTTTTTAATTAATAAGATCTAAAACATGAGTAGGCTCATGTCTGCAATTCTTGATCAATGAAACATGTGTTCAAAATGTATTATGATTGTGTATACATCTTTTCTGTGGTCGGCCTAGTCTAGTGAAAGTGTATAAAAAGATAATTAAAAACAAGATTACAAAGAGAGTTTGTGTGATCAGAAGCGGCCCCCACCAAATTCACCAATGGACGAGAAATATATTCAAGCCATAGTCTTGTTTTGATCGTTTAAAGAAATTTAAAAAATTTTGTGTTATTTTTCACATAAAAGCAAACAGTGCAACACGTTTTCTTTGATAAGACTCTTCTAACTCTTCTGGAATAAGTAAAGTAGAGTTAAGTGATCACCTAAGATCAGCATGGAAACCTCCCGATACAGTGTCGGTGGCACCTAGTGCAGTAGCTCAGGATGTTACCCCTCCCCATCGACTTTCTTGAAATATGTTCCAATGAACTATTGCTAGTTGTTGTTGTTGTTGAACCAATACAGTCAGCTGTTTATTACATTTATTCAAATGTTATTGCAAATTTTACAATAATATTTAATTAAAATAATAAACAGACTTAACTTCGTATAAACAGGTTTGTTTTGCTATACTTTAAGACAAAAATGGTATAACTTTGTGCTGTATCATTTACAATTAAACTACCATCTAGATGTGTCTAGGCATATTTGGGCATATATCTAGAGATTTTATTATTATCTTTTCCAATATGCCTGCTTTTACCAAGTTATAATTTTTCCAACTTGGGTGTCACCCCCAAAATGAAGTCGTCTGGTGCGGACCGCACCCTCGCCCCCCCCCCCCGCATGACGCCACTGCTCCAAGATACCTATTTCTTCCCAACAATTTCGATTAATACATTGGAGTAGACGTAGTAAGAAATTTTTAAAAAATGAGCCCGCACAACTTAACAGGTTTCCCATTCGAACAGCATATATATATATTTGGCATCCTTCAAACCGACTATGTATTATCTCATGGAAATGAGACAAATGCTTAGTCCAATTGTTTCCAGCTTTCTTGCTAAGGAAATTTCTATATTGGAGAAAGTAGAAAGTAGATTATTTAAAACAAGAAAAATATAAATTAATATAAATTAAGTGTCATTTTACCATATATGGGGGAGGGGGGGGGGGCTCGCTGACAGGGGTCCTGGGTTCGAATCTCAGGGAAGTCTAGGACTTTGAATTTCAAGATTTTTAGGGGGCCCCTGAGTCCACCCAACTCTGACTTTAGTTCTGGAAAGTAAAAGTGGTCATTGTGCTGACCAAATGACATCCGGCTCATTAACCTTTAGCCAAAATAAAACAACAGATGACATTAATATTATTAGGCCTATATATCGCAAGTTCTGAAAGGGAACTTTACCTATATATATATATATATATATATATATATATATATATATATATATATATATATATATATATATATATATATATATATATTCTTTAAAGTGTCGAGGTATATGTATATAAATGAGGAAAAAAAAATCTCAACCAACTTCAAGTCCGATCACCAATACACAGTCGCACAGTTCAACTATGGAAGTCTAAATCTTTCCAAAACCAACGCGCGCATAGCATGGTCACTGTACTGGTCCAAGTCACGCTAATTGTTCGTTAACCCTTTCATGTCTAACCTTATACTCCATGTTCTATTTGTTATTAATGCTAAAATGGAAACAGACAGATGGGTTAAACTCGCTAGAAGCTAGAGACTTTGATAGCAGACACCATAGCTCAAAGGGAACGCGTTAGGCGTGCGAGACTTGGATTTGAACCTTGGGCTCTCCAGTTCCAATCACGTGCAGTGCCATTCAATTAGGTTGCAGGAGAGAACAAAAAAGAGTAAGTACTGAAAAGAAAATGTACACATAAGCCTCTTTCCTCGGCTGAACCCCCTCCTTACTCTCTCCTGCTTTTTTTTTTTAGTCCCTTTCCCTTCTTAGAATAAGTCCAGGCGACGGCCCTGTGCACGAGTCACGGAGTAAGGATCTAGTCACGTGCTCGACCTTTATCCCGGACGTACGCCTGGACATAATGCCTTGAGTCATTTTGGGAATAATTCTCTCGCGTCAATGTGTTGGAGCTGTTAGCCTAAGTGTCTAACTACAGCAGTGTTTCCCAAACTGTGTTCCGTGGAGCCCTAGTGTTCCACGAGGCTTGAATGGGTGTTCCGCGAACTACTGGAATAATTAACTAGTAGGCTACCACGTGAAATAACCTATCTAAAAAAGTAAGCAAAGTGTTCCACTAAATATTTATAATGTGCAAAGTGTTCCATTAAGTAAAAAGTTTTGGAACCACTAATTTACCTAAAGTGTCCTGTGAAATTTCTTGCAAAGCTATTTTATGCAACTCATATTGTATAATGTATTCACTTTAAGTATCTTTTAAATTCCCATTTCCTGTTGCCATTGCACATTTTCATACACTGAAGTAAATCCTGGTGCTACTAGAGCATGCAACGGGTTGCCTGAGTCAGCCAGGAAAACCAGTGACTTGGGAGAATTGGTTAATATGCATGACTAGATGCATGACGCGTAGGACGTAATCATCTTCTTTTTAGAAGTAAGGTCTGTATTTCATAAGATAAGATCCAAGGCTGCCTTTTGAAGTAGCGATCTTTCAATATGGCGTCCTTAACATTGTTTAATATGTCAATTTACTTCAAAATCTTTTCCTATTGTTCTTTTCTCATTTTTATTACAGTTTCCGTATGTCCATTATATTACCTTTGAGTTTCTTCGTATGTCTTTCTATTCTTTGTCTCTATTATTGAAATGTAAACAGGACCTTAAAAAAAAGAAAAGAAAAAAAAAAGCTAAAGTGTAAACAAGGGGAAGATTTGAACAGAAGGTGAATAGAATGTCTAAAAATGGGTTCAAAAACTCCAGGAGTGTCCTGCACAGCAATTTAGATTAGCTTTACACAAAAATACTGTGAGGTTTAGTTACGAAATTAGACTTATATGCACACTCATTCTCGGATCAAGTTCAAACTTTGCACAATTATTTCTTGTACCTTACACAAACAAGAATCAATTTAAAAAAATAACTCAACTGATTTAATTAAGTATTGGTAATTAATTATTTAGTTTGGTATTGAACTAGGGAAAGAAATTGTACTTGACTTGTGCGACGGCATAAGTTGAATTAATACCCCTTATACTTTGTGCATAGAATTAGGTAGTCGCTTAAACGTTTGAATCTAACAATAAATGCTATGAGACCTTCTATTTTCATAAGTACTTCGCTGGCACAGTGGTTAGTGTATTAATCCTACAACTTTTTCTTTTAAAAAGCTATCACGGTAAACTTCACAAAGATACCCATCGTCTTCTCCTCCCCCCCCCCCCCCCCCCTTCTCAACAGACATAGCACACTGAGGAAGCTAAAAACACGAAATTACGCTATATGAAAACAATGGGTAAAAATATGTCTTATCGCTCAGATTTATTATTTTTAGTCTTGATCTATTACAAATGTGATTACATGATGGAGTTTAACATCTAGATACAATGTGACCCTCAATATAAATTGTTTTTACAAGCATTTCTTCTTGTATTCTTGTTGTTGTCAATAATCTTTCTACTTCCTCCAATAAAGAAATTTCTTTAGGAAGGATTCCAATTTTTAAACCTCCTTGACCCAGACGGTCTTGTCCAATTTCAAGCCCCATGACCAACTCAATGTTTACTGACCCAGCATGACTATTCAATGCAAAAAGGCAACATTAAAAAAACGAAACACAGCCCGAGTTTAAATTTGATGTGGTACTAGAAACAAGGAAGGTATTATGTCCTCGGGGGTTTATTATCCTCATAAAAAATATTAATATGAAATTAATCAAGCAGAAACGTCAGCGCGCGATACAGCAGAAGTCTGTAAATACCTGGGGATGTCATTTTAATGTAGATTTTATGCATGGCCTTTCACAGATTTAACTTGCTTAATGAGGGGATGGGAAACGCACGCCCCGTGATAATACAGTGGGCTTCCGTAATTTCTATATTTCCTTCAAAGCGTTGGATAGCCACAACTTGTATGAGTTACTGACTCCTTTGTGTTTCCAAAACTTTTTATTTTTTTACTGACACCAATGGATTTACATAACCTTTATTTTTTACTGACACCATTGGTTTTACATAACTGTTTTATTTTTTACTGACACCATTGGTTTTACATAACTGTTTTATTTTTTACTGACACCAATGGTTTTACATAACTGTTTTATTTTTTACTGACACCATTGGTTTTACATAACTGTTTTATTTTTTACTGACACCATTGGTTTTACATAACTGTTTTATTTTTTACTGACACCAATGGTTTTACATAACTGTTTTATTTTTTACAGACACCAATGGTTTTACATAACCTTTATTATTGACACGATTGGATTTCCATACTTTGTATGTTTTCTGACATCATTTGACATCATTTGGTTTCCCATAACATGCATGTTTTCAGACACCATTGGGATGCCTTAAATTTGTACAATTCCTCTTTTCAGCCTGCAAATTCATCAACAAAACTAGGAACCTGGAAATGATCTCGAAAACGGCTCTAAGAATTTCTCTGGTAATTTGACAGTTTATGTATATCTTAGGAAAAAAATACTTGCTAATAGGTCACCATGGGAAAACTCTTGTTTGTCCGTTTTGATTGTTTTACATTTTGACTATTGAAATACTTTTACATTTGGTCTGGAGACTTTCTCTATATCTTGAACACATATTTCAGCAGGTATTCCCGCATGTCTTCAGGATGAAAGAGTTCAATCATAAAAAGCCGTTCATTTTGCACACCGTCCACTAAGTGGGAATCAAAGACATTGTCATTATAGGTCTCTTGTTAGAATAGTATATAGGCCTACTCTGAGTAGATGTATACATTCGCTTAATTAGGATTTTCTTTATGGGGAGGGCGGGGGAAGAAATAGGAGTGGGGTAAAAAATATACATTTTGTTACAATCTATCATTTATTAGTATCAAAGGAAATTATCCCTCTTACAAATGTTGGTCAGTTGTATAAAAGTGGAATAGTCTTTTAAATAAATGTTTAGGTTACGTATTTTATTTTACTGACACCATTAGGTTTCCATAACTTTTTTTTTTTATTGACACCATTGGATTTCCATAACTTGTATATTTTACTTAATCCATTAGATTTCCATAACTTTTTTTTTATTGACATCATTGCGTTTCCATAACTACCATATTTATATTTTACTGACACCTAAGGTTTTCAAAGCCTACATGTTTTACTGGCATTATTGAGATTTCAAAACTTTTTTTTTTTGACATCATTGGGTTTCAATAACTCCTCATATTTTACTGTTACCATTTTAAGTTTCCATAGCCTGCATGTTTTACTGAGACCATAAGGCTTCCATAACTTGTTTAAGGTCACACGACAAGGACATAAGTAAAACCTTGTATAATAGTGTGTCCTTGTATAATAGTGTGTCCTTGTATAATAGTGTGTCCTTGTATAATAGTGTGTCCTTGTATAATAGTGTGTCCTTGTATAACAGTGTGTCCTTGTATAACAGTGTGTCCTTGTATGACAGTGTGTCCTTGTATAATAGTGCGTCCTTGTATAACATGAACGAGTTTTATTAAACAGGCGTGTACGTTCACAGAAACTATGTGTAAATGTCTTGTCTTGCTCTGGTCCAAAAGTCGGGATTTAATGAAGCACAAACAAAACATTGCTACAAGACACTTGCTACATTGCTACAAGATACTTTGCGTCTTGAGCGATAGAATACGTCATAGTACCATCAATTACTGACGTATTTAGATCCTGATGGATGGTGGTGTGGTATCGCAATAACATTTTGATGGGTGTCGCAATAAAATTTTGATGGGTGTCGCAAAAACATTAGTTAGGCCTATAGTTATTTCATAACTGTTTTAGACTTTCTACAAATCTGACAAACTTTAGTAGTTGACATGACGTTGAGGGTAGGTCTAAAATTAATTAATGAAATCGAAGTAACTAGGGCGTTCTTAAAGTTAATATCTAGACCTTTGTAGAGTCTGTAGACTAGTCTGTTTTAAACCAGTTAGTCCAGTCTCATGTAGGAAGATAGTTGTCCTCTGTTTTAAACCAGTTAGTCCAGTCTCATGTAGGAAGATAGTTGTCGTCTGTTTTAAACCAGTTAGTCCAGTCTCATGTAGGAAGATAGTTGTCCTCTGTTTTAAACCAGTTAGTCCAGTCTCATGTAGGAAGATAAATGTCCTCTGTCTGTTTTAAACCAGTTAGTCAAGCACCATATATGGTTTATTTTTGAATGCATAACATTTATTTTCTCTATACTTAATTTACTTCATATAACGGAATTCGAGTTATGACTTCAAGAGTTAAGGCAAAATGTCAAAGACTAAAGGTTAAATGTTAAACTATGAAGGTCAAAGGTGACTGTTTAACATCTAAAACAGATGAAACACTTCAGGACATAAAACTAAAATGTAAAGAAGCACTAATACCTAAAACAATGATCTTACTAATACTAAAGCGCAATCTAATAAAATACTTAGTCTCAAAACTAAACAAAGGCACATTTCTTGTTCAATACGCTAGGACAAAGTCATACAAGTGCTCTTTTTCCGTATTACCATAAGAGCATTCCGCGGCATACCTGAAATAGCCTGGATAACCAACAACTTAGCAGATTTTAGTCTCTAATTAACATGCATGACTAGATTAATACGTGGATACGATTAAGGGGTAATTATCTTCTCTTTTGAAGGAGAGTCTGTAATTTATAAGATAAGACAATATTTCTTAGACATCTAGTCTTGACCAAGTAGCGAGTTAAAGGCGTTTGAAACTCCGATATTAAACTCAATTTAGAGTTAAGAGATTGTATAGTTATTATATAGTGATATAACAGAAGACAGGACCTATCCTCCTGAAAACAGTTTCAATTTAGTTTTTTTTTTTTTAAATATATAAAGAAACTTTTTGCTCAAAGAATAATAAACTCATTTATTTCCAGAAAGCAACTTTTTTTTTCCAGATATTTATTTTAGGTTAAGTTGTTTTTTTTTTTATCTGTTTCTCGGCTATTAATGTTCAAACTGAATCAAATTAACAATGACCAGTTCACTAGACTACAGAGAACCCTGCCACGTGATTGGCTGGTTCAGCGACAATCGTTCACGCCCCTTCAGAAATTCGGGTGGGCGGGCTCTGTGTGTGGGGGACGTACCAGACGAGTCCAAGCTGACGCGATCAGGGGGTGAAAGATTCTTGTGTGAGAGGGCAAGATTTAGACACACGCCAGTCATCGATAGATGCATCGCTTCGGTCTGAACGCGGACCCGGCGACTTTTGCAGGGGTAGAATACGTCATGGTTGGGTGGGGGGGGGGGGGTCGGAACCAGCGTGACTCCCAGGCATTGGGTGCCAGCCAGGCAAAGGAGTGATGCGCTAAAACCCAAGTCTACAATAGTGACTTAGATACAACCAATATACAAGTCAGAGGCAGCCATTGTAAACATGTGAGTCGAACATGTACAAGAAGGAAAAGGTTTCCCCTCCAATACAGAGACTTACATTTAAATGTCATATTTGTTTGCTATTTCTTGACATTGTATACAGTTTTGGTCACCATGTTCTAAGTTTTGGCTTTTCAATTAAGCTCGATATCTAGATGGCCACATACGGACCGAAATATTTTCTTTGTCAGTAAATCGTTTATTTAAACAATGACCCATAATGCGGGATAGAGATTTGGAATCTGTTTTTGTCATCAGAGTTCGGCGTCTCCTTGTTTTAAACATGGGTTTTCAGTTCCTCGTTTGAGGATAGTTCAATAAGATGCTTCTGTACTAGTATGGATTCATCTGTTAGAGTGATCTGAGATTTTCTGTGAGGGAAAGGGTTCGACCGAAACCAGTCGTTATAGTAGGCCTCAACACGGACCCGTGACGTCACAACCTATGGACAGTGGAGATAAATAGCTCGTTACCAGGTAGTAGAGACCAGCGACTACCGGTCATTGAGCATAGGAATAACTGACCACTGGTCATTAAACTAAGGAATAACTGACTACTGGTCATTGGACTAAAGACTGACTGACTACTAGTCATTGGGCTAAAAGGAATAACTGACTACTGGTCATTGGACTTAAGACTGACTGACTACATGTCATTGGACTAAGATCTAATCGACTAGTAGTCATTAGATTCAGAAATGACTGCCTACTTGACATTGGAATAAGACTTGGCGGACAACTGTTTTCATCTGCTATATCCGGTCACAAGTTTGACAAAGAAATGTAGACCTGGTGTTTCTCTTGAGTTTCAACTTTGGACACTTTCCATCTTCGTTTCATTGCCTTTAACGTCTATATTCTTATAGTAAGAGATAAAGGATGTGTCACGTATTACGAATTGAATTCTACTTTTAAATGGCTTGCCTAGGGGAACGTGACAATAGAAAAAGCAATTGTGTCACTTATCTTAAGTCTGAATTTAATCAAGGACTTACAATGAATAACAAAAAAAAAAATGACACAAGAAATCGGAAGGTAAAATATCAACTTAATATTTAATAAAATATAACTCGAATAGTACTTTTAACTGATTCACATAAAGCAAGAAAAAACAAACATTTACTCAATACAAAATGGAAGGGTTGACCAAAACCCTTTTACAAAAATGGCATGTAAAAATATTACAATACAATAGTTTGAAAATATAATTACAAATACAAGCAAGGCCTTGAAAAAAGAAAAATCTTAACTTACACGATCAATTGGTATACCACGCACGGGTCACGCAATGTCTCCGCTATTCTGTCTCACGGCTGTCTCCGTATGTCAGTCTGTCAACGTTACACGGGCGGTCTTTATATAATATACCGCGCGTCGATATCAAGACAAATCTAGTAATTTCTAGAACAGAATAAGTCATCAACACCCAGATCTAGAACGCTCTTCAAAGAGACAGAAGAAAAAAAAAACACCCTCCTTTCAACCAGAGGTACACACATAGGTCAAGGACCGGTCACTGTCTGTGTGGCTTGACTCACCGTGAAAAATAAAATAAAAAAAAACTTATTACACAAGGGGCAGACAACCTACAGGTCAAGAAAAAAAATAGTATCTAGGTAACAATGCCTAGATACGTAACAGATGAGTACAGTATTTCACGTGAATACATAGACCCAGATGTGACCTGAATATTTTGCCATATCTGATGCAGACAACCATGCTCTTCTAGAAGACGGCGTAGATGGTGTAAAGTCATTACTTACTTTTTGACAGCTGTGCTGGGTCGAAAGACACACCTGGGTTGGACACCTATTCCGTATGGGGGATGACCGTTTGCCAAAAGCAATTTTTTGGGGGGTTGTTATTGAGCTTAAAGGGGGATAGTGTCTTGTGCAGATAAGTTTATCTCATCTTATAAAATACAGACGTTAGTTTTAAAAAAAAAATTATCACGTCCTACGTGTGTCCCTAGGCAAATTGCATGTTAATCAGTAATGAAGGTAACCGTCAATTATCGATAAGCTGAGTCTCTAAGTCCATAAGACCTGCATCTCTCTCTCTAAAGCCGCCAAAAGTTGTCTGTGTTTACTTTCGTTACACTCTAAATCCTGGGTCTTGTTTTTAATAGTCGCGTCATTAGATCTAGTAAAGAACTCAATAATCAACAAATTGTCTTGAATTGAGTCCGTGGATTTTGATCATAGTATTTTTTGTAACTAATACAGTAGTTTAATTTACTGACTTCAACAGACATTGATGATATGACACACTGTACTTACTATTTAGACACCTTTAGACTAGATAATTAGTCTTATTAGCTCACTATTCAGGCATTATTCTGACCCCATAGGTAGCACTAACATTTATAATTTGCTTGCGGCATAAACTCTCTTTGTAAGTTAAAAACAAAACAACAACAAATGTTGGCCATCCAAACAACATCCTTGTGTTACCTCAGCACATACAATGGTCTCATCACCCATCCTACTTTCAGTACCATCACCAGCAAAACCTACAACCCCAAACATTGATACACCAGAAGACATCCCCATCTAGCACCTCTCTTCTTTTCCGCCTCTGTTCACGCACTCAGTCGAAGTCTCGTGTTTTCAATTGCCGTTCCAAACTTGTGAAATTCCACACCAGGTCTAGCGTTCTGGACTCTTTGCTACTTAGGTTAGCAGGCTGGCGCCATGCAGAATTCTTTATTGCTTTCTCCAGTCTTTCCCCACCATCACATACATACACTTTCTTTCTTTTTTTTTTCTTACTTTCTCTCCTTCCTCATCTACAGTTCCTTATCTCCCAACATCGCTGCCTCCACACATACCGTAGAGTTGAACAGCTGAATAGTGCGAGTCTAGTCTGTCTGTTTAAATGTTTGTTGCTGTCTTTGTTTTTCAGTATATGCAGGAGAAAGAGAGAGAGAGAAAGAGAGGGAAAGAACGAAAGATGCAGAGAGGTAGAAAGAGAGAGAAAGAGACAGAAACAGAGATTAAAGGATAGAAAAATAAAAAACAAGAAAGAGAAAGAAAGAGGCAAAGAGGAAGTTGGAGAGTGAGAGAAAAAACTAGAGAGAGAGAGAGAGATAGGTAGGAAGAGAGGGACAGAGAGAGAAAAGAAAAATATAATATGCAAGAGAGATAGAGAGAGAACGAGAGAGTGAGAGACAGAGAGATAAAGAAGTGTGGAGGAAGAGAGATAAAACGAGCCTGATCAAAGTTATCAACTACTAGAATGACATTGTAATAAACATTTGTATTCAATGTGTACATTCTCGTGTGTTTGTCGATATGTCATGTTTTCAAACTGTATGTCACCATGGTGCCATTCAAAATGATGTCATTTAAAATGACGCCATTCAAAATGATGTAATTCAAAATGATGATATTCAAAATGATGTCATTTAAAATGATGCCATTCAAAATGAAGACATTCCAAAGGTTTATCTTGAACACATTAGACAAAGAGCCTGAGCTTACATCCGTAGCGATAAAACAAAACTCTCGCAATTCACACAGCCTCCAGCTACAGCTGCACGGCTAGATAATAGCCTCTCCTAGACTCCAATAGACCTCACCAGTCTAACACAGAGGCACAGAATTTCATCCTCCTGGCTGACAGAAGCAGCTGTCTTCGAGTAAGATGGACGAACTGATATCAGTAGTTATAAAAAGTTATGTGGGCTACCAGCATCTACTTCTGATACATAGCTACATTTATTTAGTCATGACCAGCATTGCACAAACCTACGGCCCGTATGTAGCTCGAAACGTTGTGCTAAACAGCCTCTCGCTACCTGGGTCCTCAATAAGAAAACTTGGGTGCTAAACAGCCTCTCGCTACCTGGGTCCTCAATAAGAAAATATGGGTGCTAAACAGCCTCTCGCTACCTGGGTCCTCAATAAGAAAACTTGGGTGCTAAACAGCCTCTCGCTACCTGGGTCCTCAATAAGAAAACCACAAGCAAAATAAAAGCAATCCTTTTTTTAAAAAACAAATCTTATCTTATCTTATCTATTACAGACGTTATTTTAAAAAATATGATAATTCCGTCGTAGGCATTTTATGTGCCAATCTTGTCATGAATGTTAACCCATGTCTTAAGCTCTGCTAAGTCGTTGGTTTTTCTGGCTGATTCAGGCAACCCATTCCATTCTCTAATGGCACTAGGGAAGAAGGAGCATTTGTATGAATTTGTTCTAGCATATGAAATACGAAATGAGCCTCTTTGTATTTCTGAGTATTTTATTAGAAATAACGTGTTTAATTCTCTAAGGGGACAAAACCCTACATGAGTTATTAATTACCAGTCATTAATTGACTAATTAATAACTGTTTATATTGATTCATGTCTTGTCTATGCCAATGAAAATTAGTGCAAACTCAGCTTGATCAGTGAATGGGTGTGGGAATAATAGGATGTACAAACTTTTTTCCAGACAGACAAACGGACAGACAGAAAGACATACAGACTGAGTGAGTTGATATAAGCGTTATAAAATTAAACAGTGGAAATGTGTGTTGCCTGACATTATAAGGTTACGAAAATCTTTTTTTGGGGGGAGAAATACTTAAATAGTAACATCATCTTGGTATAGGCGATATCATTTTATATGTCCCTCAGAGAACACTGCTCTCCATGGACTCAACGCTTCTAGTCAGGCCAAGTTTCTCCCTCAAAAGTCACAGTTTGCAGGCTTTTTCAGTGCATGAACTAAAGGTTTGAACTCGCTCCCTAATGATCTCAGACAAATTACACGCTTCATTACCTACATTAAAGAAGAACATTAAGACCTATCAGTTCAAAACTTTTTTAGATTAGATTGTCATTTTAGCTGTCGTGATTATGTTTGTAATGTTATCTCAGCGCCCTGAGTCTACATCATGTTTGTTAAGAGCGCTCTATAAATTAAATTATTATTAATATTATTATTTATATTATTATTGTTAGGATGCAGAGATGAACAACTGTAGTCCAACGAAATGTGGAGCAATAAAATGATCATCTATTGTGTATGAGATGAAATGTTTTAATTTATGATTGGTCGGTTGTAAACTGACAAAAAACTGGGGAAAAAAGAAGTTGTTTATTAATATGATAATGTTATTGTTAGTTCTTATTTTTCATTTATCAAAATACTAAATTTTGAATACTATGTATTGCTACTTGGTAACAGGAAATGTATACTACTGAAGGTGACTAGGTCCTGATATAAACACCAAAGCGAGTCGTAAGAAGGAGTGACATTGTCTCTGTTCACTTGACAATACTAACTTCTGGACACGGACACCCCCCCCCCCCCCCAACCTTATCATTATGGATGTCATTTGACCCACAATTTTTTTTATCTCCCTCACAGTCAACCAGCAGTAGTCCCTCATTTAGTTCAAATGTTTAACAGACATTACCATTTTCTGGCCGAAATAGCTCAGTTGGGAGAGCGTTAGACTAAAGATCTAAAGGTCCCTGGTTCGGCACTCCTGATACTCTACTTTTTTATATTTGTTTTCTATTTTCAGTTTAGTTTAATGCTAAACGTTGTGCAAAGGTTCTAGGGCCGAGATAGTTTATAACACACTTTTATTGATTTTGTTTTCTACATTTTACTTAGCTGACTTTTTTCTAAGTTCCTTGGCTCTCACTGAAGGTGGTTGGTTAGCGTCATTCATCTTTAGGTGGTTGGTTAGCGTCATACATCTTTAGGTGGTTGGTTAGCCTCATTCATCTTTAGGGGGTTGGTTAGCGTCATTCATCTTTAGGGGGTTGGTTAGCATCATTCATCTTTAGGGGGTTGGTTAGCGTCATTCATCTTTAGGTGGTTGTTAACTTCACTGCAATGGATAGCACTGTTGTCTTGTCTGCCTAACTAGAGTTTCCAGCTGCCTATTCGACTGTCACCACAATCAATATTACCAATACAGGTACTCATTATGTAGGGCAGTGGTTCTCATATTGGGGTGTGCGAACCACCAGGGGTCCGCGAGACGACAGAAAGGGGTCCGCAGAGAGATGAGCTAAAATCCAGTTTATCCCTGTTTATCCGATTTGATACCTTGAATAAGAATCAACTCACCCCTTCCCACTACTGTTTACTGCTGATGAATATGTCCCCTCTATAAATGAAGTTACTTCTTCCTCTTCGTTCACAGCTATATGTTGGAAGGTTCAGACAAGTGGTCCTCTGCCATGAACTGTGCGGTGGTTTCTAGCTCTGCAACTCTCTATATAGCTTTTATTCTATTTATAGCTTCCGGGACATGTCTGAACACGGCCATGTCCGATTCTGAGACGAAATATGATATGTAGATCATGATGGTATAGGTATATGTATCTTTTTTCTTGAAATTTGTGTGAGAGCTGGTTCATATCTCATTTATTCAACTCTCTGTTGGTTTTTTTTTTTCAGTTTTTTTCCGGGTAGATGGGGAATTCGGATTGTTTAGTCATTCTCCCATCTTTGACCTATATATCTGCTTTTTCTTTGCCTTCTTATTCAATGTGGCCTGGGCTCCGTTAGAAGACTGTTACCTTGCTGCTGTTGTTGAGATTTACACGAGTTATAATCATAATAGACACGCATTTAAGACAATGTTGTTGTATTACATTTGATACATATATAATATGCATTTATGTATCTTTTTTTACTTAGCGGTCCCTGGCAGATTTTGACTATACGAAGGGGTCCTCGGGTCAAAAAAAGGTTGAGAACCTCTGATATAGGACTAATGGCATAGTATGGCCTCTCAACTACATCCCAATCTTCGTCCTGGTCCCACTTTGAAAGATGACTGTCTTTGAAAACAAACTAATAGTGTCATTTCAAATACGACCGAAAACTCGAGGGTAGGGTGAGTTTGAAAAAGGGGCGAGTTAGAACCAAGGCCCCAGGTAAGTTTGAGTAAGAACAAAGTGGCGAGTGTACTGCGAGTTAGAACAAACAAAAGAGGGTGTGACGAGTTAGAAAAAAAATTAGCAAGTGTATGAAGAGTTAGCAAAAGATGCGAGGTAATGGCGAGTTAGCAAAAGATGCGAGGTAATGGCGAGTTACAACAAAGAGAGTCAGGTGATGATGAAAAGAAAGCTATTCTTCTCTTGACAAATAAAGTCTTAAAAGAAAACCTCAAATCTTGTCATCGATTGATGAGCATTTGAATTTGTGTTTGTCACAAATACAGTTTTTGCTGGACACTAACAGTAGTGAATCCAAACAGGCTGTGTTCTTGGTTAGACTGCATGTTCATTTGTTTCAATTGAGTGTCTCTTGTTTTAAAGCAGTACCGCGCAATGGTGACCTGACGTCATACATTGTAATGAATGTTTTCTTTACTTCTATAGCGGCCAGCAAGACTACTGGACATTTTATTGTCTGGGCCTATAGCGGCCAGCAAGACTACTGGACATTTTATTGTCTGGGCCTATAGCGGCCAGTAAGACTACTGGACATGTTTGTCTACTAGTACAGCGGCCAGAGTGTTTTCTATTCTGATTTAATTTTTAATAGTCTGATTCTTAAGGTCAAGTTTGAGTGACTTTCAAGGGCATGTCTGATTTTCGAAGTTATTTCTGATTTTTTTAAAAATCGAACTACAGTTGAAAAAAACAACAACAATCATTCATACTAAAATCTTTAGAATGTGTTGACGGTCATGGCCATCACTACCGAAAGATCGTGGGCGACGTGGGTTCCAGCCCTTCTTGCGTATCGACTTCATCATAGTGATTCTTGAGTAACGACTTCATCATATTGAGGCTATGCAGTAGTCCAAATTCTTGGTTTAAACCTTGAGTTAATAAGAAGAAGTGTTCCTGTAGTGCAGTGACTTAGTTAATAGTACCCTACCCTGAACACAGACGGGCTTGTTTTACTGGTAGGTCACTATCACAGCAGTAGGCCAAGCATTGGAACAGTTTATTTATTTCTTGAAGCACAGACTAACAAAATATCGAACTCAAAACAAGAAAAAATATGATAGATAGGAAGAAACAGAAGAGAAGAAATAGGAGAGGAGGTTTCCTCTTTCCATTCTCCTCTTCCACTCTTTTCCTCCTGAACAGAAATACGACAAGAAAATAAAAACTCACGCCCGATCTGACGTACAACGCGCGAAGTGGGCGTGGTCAAAGTTCACCCCCCAGCTGCTGACACACGAGTCTACTCGCCCGGCCCTGGACTCTCGCCTGACAGCTCATTTATTATCCCGAGCCGGGGGGAAAAACGCTGGCGTGATTGACAGATTTAGTAGCCGAGCTCGGCGAGTCTCCGACAGCCCCCCTGCAGTCTCACCGCGCTGTCTTGTCGGCGGGCTGGCCGAGCGCGATGGAGGGCTGCAACCCTGGTCTCTTCCCCTGACAGCTTTCTAGGATTTGTTTGCACACCCGCTATCTTTCTCTCTCTCTCTCTCTTTCCCTAGTTTTTTTTTCTTCTTTTTTTTTCGCGAACAGGACTATCACAGGGGCAGTTTTTTTTTTGACTGGCAGCTGACCACGGTTGCGCAACGGACGACTAGGCAGAAACGCTAAAACTTTGCGACAAAATACATAACGGGCCATATATCATGTACTATTATATGGCCTAGATACTGACTTACCCGTGTGTGCTTTCCTTTTTTTTTTTTACCTTCAATGTTGGTCAGGCTGGAGGCAGCAGTCGAAGGTAGATCTCGATCCCGCGTGCTATGTTGCACCCACCTACCATTGACGTCCGTGTCAGCTAATGGAGGGGTTCAGCACCTATCAGTCTTGACAATACCCTCAGCACTGACGGGCTGGTATTGCTAGTCGGTCGCTAACACAGTGCCTTGTGTTGGAGTGTAAACACACAGCTGTTTCAAAATCTCGGAAAGTGTTAGTTGTTCTATTTATTATTTATTTATTTCTGGATAACTCCTGCTTTGGATTTTTTAAACAAATTCATGGATTTAACTATTTTTCAGTGTGGATTATACAATATCGAAACGGTAATAACTTTTTAAGTTGTTTGTTTTATTTATGATTTTAGTTTAATATGCGCCGTAAATAACTTGACTCTACTCTCTAGATCTAAAAATTCTACCTTAGATCTAGTCTAGTTCTAGATATAATGTAAATCTGGAGAGGGACCGCTAGAAGTTCTAGAAGTCTAGATCTAAAACAAAATATTTAAAAAAATATATAAATGATTTAAATCTAGATAGATAAACTTTTGATTCTAATTTGAATATAGATCTAGGCGTAGTTCTAGAATTGTATCGGATACAATGTTCCATAGGTGTTGTCTGATGATGGAAAGAAAGATAAACCGTGTGGGGTGCGGAGAGGGGGGAGGGTGCAGGAGCACAGTTCCATAGATATTTTTTCCCCTCGTTTGTTAGTGACAAATATGACACTCAGTGTGTCTTGACACACTGTGTAAATGTGTGTGTCGGGTTGGTGGGGGGATTTCCAATAAATATATTCAACTTCCAGCTGCGCTTATAACTCTAGAAAAGACCTAAAACAATTTTCAAACTACTCGGAAAAATAGATCTAGAACTTTCTGTACAAAATGTTCAATCCATCAAGGTAACATTTGATTGAATTAAAAATACTTAAGCAGTAGATCTAGATTTATAAGCGTAAATTAAACAGGTACTGGAATCAATCGGTTCCAAAAGTACACATTCTCGTCAATGCATCGTCACACAAAAGTCGGATCTAGATCTAGATCTAGTTGTGTCTATATTGTACATGCCCCAGAAATACGCTCTACAAATATTTCGATGTAGAAGTCTCGGGTCTATAGCGCGATGCTTTTTTATAATCTTTAATATCATAAGATGAACAAAAAAAAAAAAGAAAAACAACTAGATCTAGTTTTTTAAATCTTGCCAAAACTTGTCCGTTCCTATTCAGACGATGTCAAGAAGAGATCAAAAATGTTTTTTTTTCTTTTTTAAAATAAAACGTTCTATACACTTACATCTAAAATTCATAACTACATAGCGAACTCCCCGAGCGACGCATTCAAATTAGACTTTCAAATGTCGTCTGCTACTCTAGTGCGTTATTGAAATCAACGTTCGTGATAACCATCATCCCATGGGCAGACGTGAACATTTTAAGAGATTGGAAAAATAAAATAAAACTTTCACTGGATAAACCTTGATCTAAGTTTTTTGCATAAAGGACAAAACAAAATATTTTAAGGAAGTTGCTCGAATAATAACAATTTTGTTGGGAAGACATTTTGTATTTCAAAAAGTTGTCAATAAATAGAGTAAAAAACCTAGATCTAGATCTGTCACTTTTTAAGATACCTAGATCTAGATCTAGTTCTTATTGGCGTATAATTTTATACATAGGCGCTATTGTTGGCCATATTATTAACAAATAGATTTCTAAGGGTCTGAATATTTAAGTCAGTGGCGTAGCAACTTTGGCTAGAGAGGGGCTCAATGCGCCCGGGCCCACGATGAATAGGGGCCCAAATAGTGAGAATTTAAATGCTTCAAATTCGGACATAGTTTTACAAGCACCATTGTATATTTATTGCTACTAAATTGAATTTATATCCAATATAAGAGATTTTAAAAAATCGTTATACAATTTGTTACTTAAGATAAGTAACTCTTAAATTGTCACCGCAATGTTTCATTCAATACTAACGTATTAGATTTTAAATAATAATATAAAATAATACTCATAATAAATAAGTAAACAATATGAGAGTACCTTACAAAGATAAAAATATGTCGTTTTTTTGTGAAGTTTTTTTTTTTGGTAATATTTCGTTATGTATTCGCTCATTAAAAACCATGAACAATTTGTATGCATTGACAGAACACATAAGCATTAACATTCGAAACTACCGGGTATATATCACTATAAATGTCTTCAATCATAGCAAACTAAGGAACCTCGCAAGGATTTTTTAAAAAAAGCGATACTCCTATCAAATATCAAAAGCTGTAGAACTCCATGCCTCGTCTAGTAGCTTAGCTCAAAGTCTCTACAATGGTTTAAGATCTCATACGAAATGCTACTGAAATTGCGCTCTATGAATTTGCTTATTTTTGTTGTAGACTTCGATCTCAATGGCGGTAAGATTTTAAATCATTGGGCAGTTTTATTAGTCGGCCTTTTATTTTCTATTTCATTGGGGGGGGGGGGGGGCACCTTATTCTTTTCGCCTAGCGCCTCCAAAATAACATAATGCCGGGCCTGCTACTATTCATAACCAATTCGTAGGTTAAATAACTCTGCTTGCTACACATCACCCACAATAGATCTACTTTAGTTCCACTCGTCAATGCCACAACGCACCCTAACACATGTATCCCCCCAGAACGGAGACTACGTCATTTTTTATTTGTATTTTAGAAATTTGTCATTGGAAATAAGTTTTTGTAGAACTGAGCGTACGGCTAATATGGGTTCAGTCACACTTTAATTACCTGAGGGGTGCCTAACATTGTATGCCTGAACCCGGGACCACGGGTACCTTGCTACGCCACTGTATTTATGATTATTTACGTGACGGCGCAAATTGTGACCGTCTGTTGCATAAAATACAAGTGCTTGAGTTAAAAACACAGATCTAGATCTATATAGATGCAGAGTTTATTTCTTCAACAACTTTCTTGTCATTAGAAAAAGAGTTCCCTTTAAAAAACAAAAACAAAACAAAAACATAGCGATTACATTTGACGACAGTTCGTTATAAATGGCGGTTATTCGAAAGATGCCTTCATCAAACTCAAGACAATTGTCCCCCTTTGTGATTGCAAAATACCCCCCCCCCCTTTTTTTTTTTTTTGGTAATCTTAAAATCAACTTCGTGTGAAAATCTGAACCTAGTCTCTACGTCATTCTCTGTAACGTCACTGCTGACCTGAACAGGACAATGCCCGAGCTTAGATCCTCTCTTATTATTCTGAATGCAAGTAATGCCTACTTGTCTATGTGCCTTCGTTACTACGTTGGTATCGCTTGCATTTCTACTTTAGTATCGCTTAAATTTCTACTTTAGCATCGCTTACCTTTCTACTTTAGTATCGCTTACCTTTCTACTTTAGCATCGCTTACCTTTCTACTTTAGTATCGCTTACCTTTCTACTTTAGTATCACTTACTTTTCTACCTTAGTATCGCTTACATTCTCTACGTTTATACAGCCAACATATTACTTATATTTCGCCTAAATTCCTTCGTGTATATCGCCTACAAAACTATATTTGTACCACTAAATCACCCATATTTCTAAATTTATATCGCCTACAAAACATTTCTACTATAGTGTCGCTTTAGTTTCGCTTACATTTCTACATAAGTGCCCATTTTATGCATCAACATTTAATACAGTAACTAAAATAAATATTTACACATTATTGTTAAGTGGTAAGGAAAGCCTAGCAAGTCCAAGTAATAAAAGGTAATTACCATTACACACTTGTATCATGAAGGTTTCTAGCCTCAAGAGTCAATGTATCAATAGTAAATAATGGTATACAGTAACAAAAAAAAAAAAAAAAAGCATCACTTGCCTATAAAATGAATTGATAATTTTGCCATAACAAAATTATTATCGCCCAATCTGGGTTACTAAATCATTACACAGTAAAATATACATGCACATCAAATTAACATATAAACCGCAGTATAGCTATTAAAAGATATCGAATAGAGTGGGATATTAAATGAATATAGAATCTACATACATTATATTCGTTTTACTACGGTCATAAAATCTTCCCGCATACCCAGTAAATAATTTGTATAAATTATTTATGACGCTATATAAAATGTCACTACATAAAATACACGGTACTGAATATTATGACAATATTGATGCATTTTAATTAAACGGCTTCTGTATGTTTCAGCGATATAAGTAATCGATAACCCTGTTACTCTAGATCCTAACTTACTACCAAACTAAGGGGATACACTTCAAAATATTACAAAATCAAAAGTTCAACTTCCACTACATGTATTCGCTGTTCATATGCGTCCAGAAATGAATCAGTTTATAGGTCACGAAAATACAATTGTTTCCTTAAAAGATCAGCTTGACAACTTTGAAAAATGTTTTCTTTGGCGAAACAAAAAACTAAATTCAACACTCAACTAAAACAAATTAGGTCGTTTCTTATGACGTCAAGCCAAATGTTGATATACAGGGGAGAAAACGTATTCATGAGTCATTATTTTTATTATTGTTATTATTATTATTATCCTTTCAAAGTGCTGGAATTTTTTTACAAAATATTCACGAGTAACAAATCTATATTTAGTTTATATCTTTTCAGTAACAACATGCATAAATAATTAAAAATAGACAACATACAATAATGCAGAGAACATTTTAAACATTTGACCATCCTATACGAAGATTGCACATAGCAATTCCACTCTGTCCTATCACAAATAAAGCCCTATATACAAGCCGAAAAAGAAGAAATAACAAACAAAAACCCCTTGTGGCTACCATACTGCTACATTATTACGCGCTTTTCAGTGTCAGTCTACTTTTAGAAAGATGGTTAGAAATACGCACCCTACATCTGGTGAGTTCAAATTCTTTCAGAACTTTTTTCGACGGTGTTTGAATGTGTTTTGAAAAAAAGGGGTGGGAGGGAGGGGAAACATATCTTGAGATGGAATAGTTTTACAAAAAAAAAAGGTTTTCGATGTTTAAGTCAAACGATAAACTAGTACCTGGCTAACCAGAGTGAAACAAATCGAATCCCTGGCTCATAGAGACTCCCAAATACTGCTGCCTATTATAAATATACTTTCACGAATGCTGATGCGCTATTGAATAAAAAAAAAAAAGCTTAGCTTGAAAAGAGTATCGCATAAGCGTAACTATTATAAAATAAAATTATTGATTCTAATTCTTATCAATTTAAATACATTGAACCAAGGACTCCACATTAGACCCGCGGGCCTTAGATGTCAAACACAATGAAGAACCACAAAAAGAAAGTGTTTTTTTTCAATTGTGAATTTCTCTTGTTTGAGAACAATGAGCAATTTACAATTTCTAGACGTAATTAATTTATAATTAACAATGTTCAAGTTGATTGCAATTATCAAAACATTTGGAGGAATAGGTGTGTGCCTGGCCTGTCGACAGATATTGTGTAAGCATGGTTTCCATGAATAATAATGTTTGCATTGAAGGAAATCAAATAAATTTCATTAAATGGTTTCAGATATATCGTATTCTGTTTCGACTCCTCTTTATATTTGAACTAGTTTCAAATATCGAGGGTAAGGCGTAAATAAAATACACAAAAAAGATTAATAACAATCTAGTCTATTTTCTTAATAACAATCTAGTGTGTTTTCTTAATAACAATCTAGTGTGTTTTCTTAATAACAATCTAGTCTGTTTTCTATATAATGTGTTCTTTTAAGCTCTTGGTAGCCACCATCTTGTTGTGTTTATGTTTTGGTCTCGACTTCAATCGCCTTATATTCAGCTGTATAGTTTTATCTTTACGTAGATCAATTCACACACACACACACACACCACGCCTTCTACACGCACACACACACGACTTCGCCAATCGACTTGAGCTCTAGTCACTTAAAAGATTTGTAGCTTACTCTCTGAACCACCAACTTGCTGACAGCTCGGTGTCTTTAGCTGACAACAACCTCTGTTCATTACGACTTAATGGGTCAGGCTATTGATTCGCAGATTTACGGAGTCCTGGTCTACAGTGTTGATTATCACATTTACCTAGGGTCTCCCTAAGCCGTGCTATTGTTTGACTAATAGCCAATTAGTCATTTCTAAACAGCAATTAGGACAGGAACAATCATCAGTGGCGATCTGTTGTAAATCTAGCAGTCTTACAAATACAGCTAGTCAGGCTTTCCGGCACTAAATCCAAAGTCATGCAACCCACAGCTTGTATAGTGCAATACTAGTGTAGCACTAATACACACATTTGGTTATTGGTCAGTTATATCTGAGTCTATCCAGACATCACTTTGGACGTTCATTTATTGGATTTGGTTACATTTTGTTAACGTTGTTGTGTCGTCGTCCCCCCCCCCCCCCCACACATTTCTATTTCATTCCAGACCTGAAAGTCAATGTAAAAAAAAAAAAAAAAAAAATTGATTTAAGAATTATTTGATTATAATTTTCATTTTTATTTTATTTTATGTTTTGCATGTTTCTTCCCAAAGCTATAGCAGGACCACAGGTGGGGTGGTGGGCGGGATTCGAACCCGGGATAACCGAGACGATAGTCTCACGACCATTCCTCTCTTAATATATATTGTTTGCTTACTATGAGTGTTTCTATTCGCTGTTCAAGTCACTTGACTTATTTCTAATTTTATTCTTTGCGTTTAATGTTTTTACATTTGTGTTATAGGGGACTATATGTAGTAGATCACAAACCCCCTTCCTTTTGAATAAATCAAAATTTTGGCCAAAAATGAAAGTATTCGTTTTCCTTTTCAATTTTGCTGCTCGGTTTTGAATGTCTCGTAGCTCCTGTACGGGTCTAACTGGCCTCCGTCTGAGAGTCTCTTAGAGTCTCAGATGAGAATGTCTGTGTCGCCCATACATGACGTCATAAACACTCCATCAGAAGGATAAAACACGCCGCGGCAGTGTGAAACGGAACAAAATGGCCATGTGGATAAAGCAGCCAAATGTCTGTTCTGGAGCCTTCTGTCTGTTCTGATTCCGAGCACGCAATTTGGCCATCACTCGGACTAACTGATTCACCAGGTCCGGCAGTCGTTGTAGGTTGGTCCTTAGTCTCTCTCCCGCCTCATGATAGGAGTACTCTTCAACTAAAGCAACTTTCTCTTCCTCTCTCTCTCTCTCTCCGTCGTTCCTTCCTGGCAGAGCGCATGCACGCACAAACCCGAAAGATACGAAAGACAAGTAGATCGCTACATTAACATATACGATACTGTAGGTCTGGAAACTGTGGTAATGAGAGAGAGAGACCGAGAGAGAGGGGGAGAAAGAGAGACAGATGAATCAGAAAGCGAAAAACAGTTGCCTGCCTCCCTCCCTCTCTTCACGGTTCACAGGCTCCATGTTTATGTTTTTATTCCGCGTGAGTGAAAAAAAAAAGTTAAGCGTTCAACCTTGTGGGGGGCTTCAGTTGATACTATGGACTAGAAGGAGGGGGCAAGGGCGTAAGCAGTTGACTCGATGGCATTAGCCATTAACCCTTGGTGATCCGTATGTTAGGCAGAACAACTGGCGTACACACCGACACAGAAAGTTAGCCTGTCTGGAATAGGGGCTGTAGTGTTAGTTTGTATCTGTCCCTCAAATATTTATTCAATAAAGATAAATGCAGAGACTTAGACACCGATATTTTCTCAAATAATTTAATGTATTATTTTAATTTCGTTATTGACTCGACACAGTCCACATCTGTAGTGTATATCCTCAATACTAAATGTAAACTTGTTATTATAAACATTTTAAAATAGTAATTAGACGATTAGCATTAACGACAAATTACTACGCTAATAAGGAAATAAACTAAGCATTGTGTTTCAAACTAAATTTTAATAAAATTAGGCGCATAATCTAGTGAAACATATCGAAATAGGGTTTGGAATATGAGCCATTTAAACACTAAAAATAGCATTTTAAATTACGTGATACACAATTCCTATCTCCATGCGAAGAACTCTACACTAAATTTACGAGAGTAAGTCTGCAATCAAACGCTGATTTTGTTTTTTCCAAATGTTGATTGTTTCGATCGAGAAGCTTCGAACTCAAACGAATAATGTTACGCCCTAGCACAGACCTGCAAGGGATGGCAACGAGCAAGGTTTGAACTTGGGACCATGGCGTCGTTTGCCAAAGAGTAGTCCCACACGACTAAGGTGCAGCCATCAGGCCATTGATAACAATGTCATTAGAAACTTAGGCTAATTTTCAATTAATATACATCTGATGTTGCAAAAATATTGTTGTTGGTATTGACAGTTTTTTAAAGGAAATTTTCTGGCAAAGCGTCAAAAACATTTCGGGTCAGTTCTACAGATTGGTAGATATCGACGCGTCTACACACACGCACAAGATATAATCACTTGGATTTATACAAACAAATCAACAAAGAATAAAACAAAGAGTAGCCATGTCCTGAAATGTTTCCTACCGATACGCGTATGATTAATATATCTGCCTCCTTGCCCGATAATTAGGTCCATCAAGCAAGAGGAGGCTATCTAGAGATGACCGGACCTGTTCTTTTGATTATTTCTCATCAGGCCGCACTTAAAGTAGGCCATTCCGATAACTGCGCCCCCCCCCCGCGCTCTCCCTTTCCTCTCCTACCTCTCTCCAATGCTTCTAACAAGGAAGCGTTGGTTTCCCCCTATTGGCTGTCCTGTGGCCCAAGTGTCTTTGATGTTGTGTTATTTGCATTCATCAGTTCTGTTAGTGCTGATGATAGGATCTATATTTAGCCTGCATCTCCAGATGTATTCGTTGGACTCCTAAGATGTGGACCACTCGGTTGTTGGTTCGTTATTTGAAAGTCTTGCCCTCACCTATTGTTCTCGAGCCTTCTATTGGTACACGGAAATTGCTTGCGCAGTCGAGGGCTAGAAATTGTTTCCTTAGAAGATTTCCATTACAACTTTTAATATTATTTTCTGCTTTATAGTTTTGACAAACTTGAATAAATCTTCCCGATCAATTTTTGATTTTAAATGTGTTCAGTCCGTCCAAAAAAAAAAAAAAGTAAAATAAAAACCTCATAAATATCAAATAATTAAATTAAGGTAAAAAGACAATTTTGCAAACAAAAAACAACAACAAAAAACAACAACAATAATAATAATAAAATAAAATAAAAATAATTAAAATATTAAAAAATAAAAATTAAAACGACACTCAATTAATTCATTCATTAATAGTAAAATGTGTCCGTCACTGGCAACTATTTAATCATGTTTGTATAACTATATTATAATATAATCATTATTTATCATTCTAATATATTATTCTTAGCTACAATACTTTTAAACAATCACAATATGATGTTTAAGTTAAAATACTTTCTAAGACTGGGAAATAACAATAATAAATTCAAAATTATCAAAACAACACCAACAACAACATCAATAGCATCAACAACAACAGCTATAACAACATCAATAAAACATCAACAACAAAGACTAAAGAGACCGAAGATGAACACTTTAAAAAAATGTTGTATGTATCTATGTCACTTTAAATTAAAAATATCAACTTTAAAAAAAAGTCATTATCCTAAGAATATGATGAAATGATACACATAACAATGTTCTTAATATGTTTGTTATATTCTATTCTCATATTTCTATTTTTAGGTGGCCTCCAATGTTATCGTGACATCCCAAGGACCCTGACATTCATTGGGAGCCTTCATCTAGTCCAAAGAGCCCTCCTGGATTACCTCATTATTGTCTTAAAAGCACACCACTGAGGAGAGAGAGAGAAAAAAAACTTGCTAAAAGAAAATCGCTCTAAAAAGGCTCCATCTTATTAATTCCTCTCCTTACCTCCTCGGCTTATATACACACACACACGAGTTGGATATTTCTAGACACAGCTTCGTCTTGTAGATTGTTCCAAAAGCAGACGACAGCAGCACAAAAAAAGTTTAATTCGGAGAATTTCCCGCCAGAAATCATTTTGATTAGTTTGATAACAAGCCATTTATAAAATCAATAATGTGTTTCCAAAATCTGGCCTGATATCTGTGAAAGGATACACACTGAATTCTAACCAAATAATAATCTCATTATATTTATTGTGGTTTGTATTTGTAGTCTCAGGAAATAGTGACCGCCATTTAATTCTTTTTTGTTTTAAACTTAAAAATATAATACGGTAAAATATTTTTTCACAATCCTATTGTAATTTTTAGGAATTTCTTCACGTATATATATATATATTTCAACAAAATTACCGCTGGTATAGCAAAATTCAATTTTTTAAAATGTTAAAATCCATAAGTAAATTTTCTTAAAACGTGAAAATAGTTCAATATAATAATCAGATGTTCGTTTTTTAAAATAGTAATATACCAGCTTATTTCATCTTAGTTTTATTTATTATCGCGGAGTGTTAATAATATTCTCTTATTTCGCTAATAAGGAATGATGTCTACATAATTCAGGATTCCTCTCTTATTATTTTTTTGTGGCTCTTCTTCCTAGCGTCTTTGACTGAACGGCGCATTGATTCATCTGTTGCCATTTTGATTCAAAATTTCTCACGTCTGCATGGTAAAGATAAAAAAAAAAAAAAGGCATAGTAAGTGGCGGCCCTTTGTTTAGCGTTTGAATTTAAAATTTTGAAGTGGTTTTAAAATAAATTAATCAAAGCAGCCACCACGACGATTCACGTCATCAGCAGCGCTGCGCCGGTCACCCCAGCAACGTCTTCATCACCGCCACCACCACCACCTCGAGCGACGTCAGCATCATCGGCTGCACACACGGCATCGTTGGCTAGCAGCGCTTAGCTCATGCCTGTAGTCTCCTCGGTCATGTCCTCTTCACTTCAGTACGACAGCGACCTGGCCGGCTACGGCGCCATGGACCCCGCCGGCATGTACGGGGACCCGCACCGAGGCATGGGGGTTACCCACCCGCTAACGCATACGGGCCTGAACCACGGGAGCTCCGGGCTGCACCAGCCCTACCCGACTCCGTACACGTCCCCAGCCAGCAATGTTCCCGGGGTGATGGGCACCTCACAAGACTCTCAGATGAAACGGGATAAAGACTCTATTTACTCGTGAGTCTTTGAGTGATTAAATATTTTGTATTTAATTGTTTTTATTCATACCTTATCTAACTACATTCACAACATTATATCTATATATATATATGTTTATATATGTATATGTTTATATACGCGTTAGTTTATATATAAGTGTAGATATGATGTACATATATAATATATATATATTATATATACATATATGTATTTATATATATATGTGTGTATATGTAAAAAAATACATACATGCGAATGTCTGTATCCAAATACTTCTACTCATAGAATATGCATCACATTATCGAATTAATTAAACACCTTGTATTTTAATATATCACAAAACAGAGAAAAAAACATACAAATAACTCACGATTGAATTTATTAGATGACATAGACACATTCATGGCCTTTTTATAACTGTTTTAGCTTCATTTTTACTTAGCGATCGGTTAATTATCCAAACTCCGAATTGTGTAGTTTTACGCAAATTCTAATTTACAACAGTACAAAAACAACTGTCTGGCTCAATTCCATTATGAAAATTCTCTCACTGTAAAGAAGGTTAAATGCCTATTCAACGATTTCTTGTAACTATTTATCGAAATATCTTTTCTTTTTTTTCCCTATCGTCGGTTATTGTGAAATTTATTATGTTGAGATTTTATGATTTAATTTTATTAAAATAATGAAAAAATACATACAAGAATATATAGATATATTTTAAAATTTTAAGAGTATATTCTTTTCATAAAATTACGAATACATTACAATAATTCTGCATTTTGGTTACTTTAAAGTTTTTTCCCCTGAGTTACTAATGAAGCCCTTGTCATTACATATCAGCTTTTATCAGAAGTATAGGAAAGATGTATTTATATAGCCTCCTCTAGTATTTCTGTGCTTGAAGTCCACTAATGAAGTGTGTTGCTAGTCCAACCACCAGCCGCTAATGCTACATAACGACGTGAAGCGGGATAAAACCCAGAAACCTAACTTTTAATACACATTTTGGAGTAAATAAAACCCGTGAAAACTCGAAGACAGGCATTATGATTGTAATTATTATATAAAACAGTATATAGATAGAAAAAAAAATAACCCTATAAATCGGTCATCTGTTTCTGTGGTTCACGGTTTACGAGGGTGTCATGTGTCCAGAACATCGACCAACCGCATTTACTTTTCACCAACTAATGTCAGGTACTCATTAGAGCTGGGTGGCCAATAGCTTTACTGCTCAGCCACCGCCTCCATAATTTATTCTATAAATAACATAATATATTTCACTGTTAAGTTGTATAGAATCAAATGTCCAAGCTTTTTCATTTTTATTATTTTGTGGGCAACAGTGAAATTTCAATATGGCGTCCTTAATTCTGTTTATTATATCCAATTATTTTAAAACCTCTCCCAATCTTTGACTTTTCATTTTCTTGTTTATTAAATTCCATTACATCGACACTATATTTCTTCAAATCGCTTTCTCTTCTTTTTCTCTCTTACTGAATTTTATTGCTTGAAGAGCGAAAACGGAATCTTAGAAATCTAAAAATTGAAGTAAACAAAATGCATATTATTGCAATGACATTTTTAGTGTGAAAATTAATAATACTAATAAATTAATTATTTAATTGATGCGTTTTAGAACATTTCGAAAATTCTATTAGTGCGGCACCTGTTTTAATACACAATTAAAATATTTTAGAAGTCCTGAATGTAGTATCTGTAATTTTGTACTCGCAGAGGATAATAATAGTGGATAAAACAAGAACTAATTTCCTTATTAAAAAACTTAATATCTATCATTGCTATTATTATTATTATTATTAATATTTCATTCTTATGAGAATGTCTTGATATTGAACTCTGTATAGTGTCTGTAGGAATCAATGACAATTTTTATTGAGAGGAATAAAGTACAATTACAGTATACCATTTCATTTACCCTTTGGAGAACCATAACAGTTTGTATATGTGTCTTGCTTTTTCCGACAACGTAATTCACTGTATATACTGAATACCTTTTTTTCTTTTAAATCAAGATTGTCTCTGAAAATGGTCGCATCACGCACACATATATGACACGAAACAAACTCTATAAAAAAAATTATATATTAATTTGAAAAAAAAAAAGGGTCTAATTATAAAAATAAGTAGGGATAATTGATATTTTGTGTCCCCTTCTTCACTTTGCATGCGCTGGCCCTATGTTTCACGTGCTGTCCCCGTGTAATGACCCCGTTACATGCGCAGAGTTTGTATTCTTGAATGTGTTTGAAATGGCCAACTTTACAGACATGCGCACAAACACAGAAGACAACTTGCAGCAGTATTAAAAAAAAAAAAAAACAACCAACAACAATTAACACGATTAGGGTTTTATCGTGTGTGAGATTATATGAATCTGAACAAGTGTGTGTGTGTGTTTGTATGCCATCAGTGCCAGGTGACAGTGACAGATAGGCCTGACATGTTGGCAGTGAGCTTCCTAACGTAAACAGACCAGAATCTCCGTCTCAGCGTCTACTGACTATAAGCAAAGTCTTCACTTTGTTTTCTCCAATGTTCTAATATGCAGAGCATAGATCTATTTATCTTGTAAATTGAAATTTAAAAAAAAAGATCTATTTATCACTAGGCCATTTAACCTAATTACAGACTAACCCATGAGGTTCAAAGACTTGTATGTTGCATTTTACGTTGGACTCGGCTGCTGTTTTAGAGTAGATAACTGGAGAGTGTTTGAAACATAGCATACGTACAAACACACCTGCATAAATACACAATCTAACAACATACAGTCGTACAGGGCGTAGATACGGCTCCCCTTAGGATCGCACTGTTTCTTCCTCCTTAACACAAGTCCGAATAATAAAACTTCAGGTTCGTACAGAAAAGTCAGTGGAAAAAAACAACAACACTAGAGCTATTGGAGCCCAAAAGACGTTGTCGGAATGGCCGATGTCAAAATTGACAGTCATTATGTGTGTGTGTGTGAACCTAACAGTACCTTATACTGCCATCCAAGAATACGATACCTAAGACAAAGGTCAATAGAAGACAATTGCGCCTTTTTCTTTCCCTATATTAAGAGATGTGTACCAAATTCAGCCCGAAACTGTGAGTCCAAACCCAATCTATGTAACCTCTGACCCCTCTAACAATGCGATATGTATAACTTAATGGATGACCCAACTCCTCTACCTACCATACTGCCTTTATCTAAGGCAAACATCCTGTTGTCTTTTTCTCCCCTCGTGCCAGTGACAAGTATGCAAACAACATACAGAGTGAGTTTAGAAGCCTGTCCCGTTGTCATAGCGAGGTCAGCGGTGCAAACAAATAGGTTTGTAAATATTTAATGAAAAAAATAAATAAACTCATTGGTTTACAAACTTTACACTACAAAAAATGTTTTAGAACTAACATATCATTGTGTTGTACTGTAAAATGGGGTCATCGTTAGTTTGTATTTACTATCAAAATATATAAAACTTATATAAAACTTAGCAAAAAAAAAAAAGATGCATGTTCATATGACTAGAGTGCAATACAATGTAAAAGCGACAATATAAGCCACTACCTATACCGATATCTCTAGCGGGTACACACATCTTTTTTTTTTTTTTAAAACATAGCCTCACATATTGATGTACTTTCAAATACAATGTACTAACAGTGGACCATCACATAAATAAAACAAATAAAACATCCAACGAATTGCGAGTACAAATAAATATTTGTTGATATATAAAGATACCACCACATAAATAAGCTACCACGTCTAAATATGCCACCACTTATAAATATGCCACCACATATAAGAATGATTCCACATATAAACTCGCTACCACATAGAAACTATCTGACAAAAAACAAACATCAACAGTGACTTTATTGTTTGCTTGATTCTATGATCAGAAATGAACAGACCACTATCTGTCGTGTGTCGCGTCTCAAAAACCAGCGAAAAAAACCGAAAGAATACCAAGATATATCATCTCCATAGTATTGTATTATAGTTCCAATAATATACTTACACTCATCAACAGTGGTCACACAATCACACAAACAGTATTAATTGGTCACTAAGCGATCTTCACCACTCACATACATAGCCAAGGCAGCAACTCCAACACACATGCATACATTTCACAAAGGAGACCTCTAACACACACATACACATGTTCTAACTCTCTCACACACACTGCCAAACACACACACACACATTCTTTATATTTACGTATGTCTACATAAGCATGTTCTAACTCTCTCACCCACACTGCCAAACACACACATTCTTTATATTTACGTATGTCTACATAAGCATCTTATCTTGGACTTGAAGACCACCAACGTATAGCAAACCAACACAGTTCATCCTATAAGCGAGACCGCACGAGGTTCAAGTCTCCTCTCCCACCCCCGCTCCACGTCTTTCCCCGCTATTGACGGATCGCAAAGCCGGTTTCAATCAATGATCTGGCTATTCAATCGACCCTCAGCGGAAAGGCTCTAACTGGAGCAGGCCTTTGGACGGAGAAGCGAAAAGGGGGAGGGACGCTTGAACGATTTATCCCCCTCACTCTCTCTTCCTTCTCCGTCCACTCTAATATGAAATGCAGAATATTCAATTTGAAAACTAAAAAAGGGGAATGAATTATCCGAAAAACGCATACTCGACAAAAGAAGCGTGGATATTTGTATTTTGATAACAATTCGCTCGACAGATGTTTCAATTTTTGCTACTTAGCTATGTTGTGTACATGCGATAATTTATTTTTTTTTTACACAAAATCTTGCATTTTTTATCACACTACAGCTTTTGAATTTAAATGTCACCATTCAAAAACCATTACCCTCAATTTTATTCAAGAACCGTAACCCACAGTATAATGCAGATTAAAATATTATTATTTTTTTTTTTAATTACCCAGACAATTCCATTCATTCAATTTATTTTATTTTTTGCATATTTAATTAAGTTGCATTTAATCTATTCTTGTATCGGCTCAAGTTAATCGCACACAGCATATTTGACATAATTGAAATGATTACAAAGTTTTGGTATTTGGAGGACCATATTTTTGTTTAGCTGGCATATTGATCACTGATGGCTGTACGTATATATATAATGTTCAGCCCTGGTTATACCCTATGAGTACCATTCCCTCGTCTTAGTGAACATCTCGCTAGAGTGTCAAGTGTCTTTCGATTTAAGTCACTTTGAGTGGTTGACATGATATTCACACCTTCCAAACCAACCCCTCGGCATGATATGTATTTAATAATTGTACTTATTTATTTTCTGGACAAATAATATTGCGATACTTTTTCTAGTGTGCAAACTTTCCTTTCACAACACTACAAGAATTAGTAATTCCCTAATTAGTACAAGAATCGGTAATTCCCAATCTATTAGTAACGGGGACGAAAATGAACGCGCCTTGTTACATTCTACTGCACAGAGAGCAGTGTAGCTTTTTTTATTGAGAAGATACACTATTTGTAAAGTTAGTTTTGAGACAAGTGTACACTATAATACTGTACATGTCTCTATGGTTGAACCTTCTCTTGTTTCTTCTCTTATGTCACGTTTTGTTAATTTTTCTCCTTCCTACATGATTCCGAATGAACCCAATACAAACTTAAACTCATATTTACTTTAGTTATTGGGTGGTGTTTTTTTTAGCGCCCCCGAAAGGGGAAAAAAACGCTATTAGTTTTGTGTGGATTGTCTATCTGTCCGTCCGTCCCGTTTAGATGTCGTAAATTAAAAAAGATCGTGAAAATCCGACATCATAGTATTTTAGACCATTCAAAGTTCTGATGCAACGGCTACTTTTTTCTTTTTTAAAAGCGAAAAATCTCATGTTTTAAATCATTTTTTTTTCATAAAAATACACCACTTTTACAACTATTCACTATTAATAGTAATAAACATTGAAGGCTATTCAGTAGGAGGACCACATAGGAAGCTTATTTTTAACACATTTTGCAAATGGTTTTAGACTTTTGTCAAAAAATTATTTTTTTTACATTTCTATTGCTAAGTTACGTAAGTTCTGTCCTACTAATAACTACATTTACACAGAATAAAATGTTTACTATTTTTTTTAAAGATAAAACATTTAAGCATATAAGTTGGACATAATTCAAAACAGCAATTAATAAGTAGTTTTTCATATTATTGCATGGGTTTTCAATTCTATAAAGAATAACAGAACTCCTAACTACAGGAAATTTTTTTTCATTATGATTTAAATAAAAGATTAACCCTTTACAAAACAATTAGATCAATTAGATATTCATTGTAAGACATCATTTAGGCCAGGTTCACTTCCAACATTTACTTTCACTTTTACTTCTCCTGGACCGCTTGGGCACCGCACAAGATCTGCCAACCTTCTTTCTCCATTCATTCGTCTTTGATAGAATTTCATTCTGGTGTTCTTTCTGAAAATACTGAAACCTGCCTGGGTAGACCACTTTGGGGGCCGATTTTGAGTTTGTGTTTCATACAAACTGTCTTAGTAACCTTAATTTTTCTAATTTTAAAAACACTTTGAAAGTTTTATATTTCATTCATATAATTGACAATATCAGACTAATGATTGGAATTTTTAATTAATAAGAATAATATGAATTCACTCCTAAAATCGCGAGATTAAAAAATAATTTCACCCCACCCTTTTTTTTCTCTTTCTGTCGGAGTTAAATATAAATTGATATCATTAAATTATTGATTCTTTAAATGCTAGACTATTATTCTACTTATATGTGGAAGGTTCAATGCTAACTACAGAAAGAGCTGTCATTGATTGTTTAGAAATGGTAGATTTAAGATTATAGTATAGATATTACACCTTAAATGTTATATAACGCTTGTTCCCTATTGGATATGGATCTGTGGTGTTTGTTCTCTTTTTAAATCGTTTTAGTAAATATTTTTTCTGTCGTTTAATCACCCGTTTTCCTATTTGTGTGTGTGTGTGTGTGGCATTAATTCTGGTTAGTTTCAAGTTCCCTCAAAGTTACCTTAAAGTGTAGAAGTGACCCATCGCTCCAACCTGATCGCCACCCATTTACAAAGTGTGACAGAATGAATAATTTCTTACAGTTGTCACAAGTCACAGGGGCAGGTGTGTGTGTGTGTGTGTGTGTGTGTGTGTGTGTGTGTGTGTGTGTGTGTGTGTGTGTGTGTGTGTGTGTGTGTGTGTGTGTGTGTGTGTGTGTGTGTGTGTGTGTGTGTGTGTGTGTGTGTGTGTGTGTGTGTGTGTGTGTGTGTGTGTGTGTGTGTGTGTGTGTGTGTGTGTGTGTGTGTGTGTGTGTGTGTGTGTGTGTGTGTGTGTGTGTGTGTGTGTGTGTGTGTGTGTGTGTGTGTGTGTGTGTGTGTGTGTGTGTGTGTGTGTGTGTGTGTGTGTGTGTGTGTGTGTGTGTGTGTGTGTGTGTGTGTGTGTGTGTGTGTGTGTGTGTGTGTGTGTGTGTGTGTGTGTGTGTGTGTGTGTGTGTGTGTGTGTGTGTGTGTGTGTGTGTGTGTGTGTGTGTGTGTGTGTGTGTGTGTGTGTGTGTGTGTGTGTGTGTGTGTGTAGGGGGATCTAAACGTAGTTCTGGGTGCCTGAAAGGGAAGTAAGGCCTGTGGTGTGGAGTACAGTATGTGTCTCATGTAAAAAGCTAAACTTATTTTTTTAAAAACATTCTCATTGCTGGGTGTCGCAGCTCTCGTTATCGCCTCCCTGCAGTCTATAAAAATACGTGAACTTGCGTGTGTGTGTATTTAGATGACAAAGCCAGAGACACTTTTGTTTTCACATTTCTTTATACAAGCTATAAAATAACCTTCATATTCATTCCATACAAAATATGACAAAAAATGCATACATAATTAAGTCTACGTCTCAGTTTTTTCTGAATTTTCTTCCATTGTATATAACAATATTTCAATTAAAATTGATTGGCTGATTTAGGTTTTATTCTCGGGTAAAACTAAATAGAATTCCTCTAGAGGTCAGCGAGGATAGAGCGATAAGAGTCTCGTATCATACAAAATTTGCACTCATAAAATGGTTTAAGTATTTGTATTTATTGAAATAAACCTAACCACAAATTTTTACATTAAAATATTAATATATATTGTAACAATTCTCACACAAAGTTGTTCCTAGAAAATGAAAGCCATCCATATATATTTTAATATATAATTATAAATATAGATACATATTTGTACGTCTATACACCTATATCTCGACTACTTCTTGATTTAGTCTAACTTAGTGCCCTTCTTACATGTACTCTTGACATTTTGAATATCTCGATGAATGCAAATAGTTTTTAGAAATGAAAATTTTAGAAAATATTTAGATCGCATATAGCCAGGTCAGTCTCAAATCTTCCTGCGTGTTGGTGTGTACAACACACGGTGACGCAGAAGACATGACACACATACTTTAGCCCCTCGGCATCTTCCTCTCTCGGGATAGTGGCGCCCTTCCCCGCAGCACAGCTCATTAATAATTAGTAGCAAAATTAGAAAGATAGTGATGAAGTCATACTCCTAACCTACTTTCTCTTCGTTCCACTCTCTCCTTCTGTCTATCTATCTCTCCCTCTTGTTCTTTCTTTCCCACCCCCAACACCTTTAAATCGTTTCAAGCTATATTATGAAAGGACCAAACGATTAACCATTCATAAATATCTATTTATGCCTATATCTAAAGATTTAATTAAGAGTAACCGAAAAGTAGAATCGAAAGGGAAAGAAAGAGAGAGAGAGAGAGAGAGAGAGAGAGAGAGAGGGATTTTGGATGATGATTGCGGGGGTAGGGGGGCGGTAACGGCCAAAGAGAGGGCTAATAATAATAATAACCAAATGGCGCCGCCCGCCATAACAATAGCCCATCGTCTGCCAGAACATTTGGCGCCTACCAGTGTTGAACAAATGATGAATTAAGAAATTATTAATCACACTACAGCGCAGTTCCGTCTGCACAGCCAAGCGTGTAAGTGTCAGGGTAGGTATACACGTGGAGGGGGGCGGGAATACCATCTTGCACCCACCTCTCACATAGCGAAACGCCCCATTTCCTTTACAACCTTTCCCCCCTCCCTTTTTTCCCCTCCCGTCGAACGTTCGATGTCTATTTCATGTTTTTTTTTAACCTCTAGAAGTGAACCTCCAGAAGTGAGGTCTGCCTCATTGTGTAATGCGCCCTGGTGTGCAAGAAGCTAAATACATTCCGTTAATAATTCATGCTACACACAAACACACACACACACGTACACGAAACCGTTTTGAATCATTAGCGCTCCCTGGTGACAATTATTTTAATTTCACCATTGTGGATAGACAATTGAGGAGGGGGGGTGTTTGTTTTTACGCTATGAATATTTTACTTAGACACTAAGGGGGCTCCACGTACACTATTGGAAGAAAACAAAAAAGATAACATCCGCCACCAGGGGCGTTTTGAGGGCGTTAACTAGCACCATGTGATTTTTTAAGGAAAAATCCATCGACCTAACGATGAAACTAGAAAACAATAAATGTGAGTATCAGCGCGTGGTTGTGGTTGAACTTATCCCATGCTGTAGACAATACATGGTTTCACTTTATTTGTTTTGTGTAAACTACTGTTTTACGATTATTTATAGATTGGTTTGACAGAGAAAACGGAACTGCGTCCCACTTCCGTCACGTGGTCTCCCCCAGCTTTCCCATCTCCCGCTTTTGTTTGGAAACAATTACTAATAGTAAGCAGCAGGTGTGAGATGCAACTTATTCAAAAGGGTACCCGACTCCGTATGGCGCCCCGTTTTTTTTTTTTAGTTTTCGATAAAATGAACGAGATATGTTTACGAGTACAAACAAACAAACAAACGAACTAACATACGACCAAACAAAAACAAACCCCCACACAAACAAAGAAACAACGATCACGACTTTAAAGCCACTGGCAGGAGGGGAGCGTTATGGGGGTAGTTATCGAATCAACAGATACAGAAAGACCCCCCCCCCCTTTTTTTTGTGTGTAATGTAGGCTTGCTAGGAGGGTGAGTGGAGAAAAAAAGGGTGGGTGGTATTAAATGTGATTAGGTTCCTCATTTTGAACGTATTGTTCCCGTCTACCGTTCAATCCGCACCAAATCTGCATCCACAGCCTTACGTCTGAAGCGTTCTCTCTCCAGGTATTGACACTACCCGCTGTGGACCTCCCCCACCCCACCCCACATTTGTTTTTTTTTCAATTGATCCCCAATCTGGCAGTACTGAAAACATAGCTCTATTGTTTGGGGGTTTTGTTTTTGTTGTTGTGTGTGTGTGTTTATTTAGAAAACAAAATATACAATGCGCTACACACATGCATAGTGCATACGTACACACACAGATAGTGGGGAAGATAAGAGTAACCGTATGGAAAGATTAATAAGAGAATGAACCTAGAGAGAATAAGAGAGGGGTGAAGAGACACGTTGAGAGAGGGAGAAAGTATGGTGAAGTCAAAGAGAACAAGTTGTGAGTCACGTGTGTGTGAAATAGTGGGGGACAGAACCTAAAGAAATGTGAGGTGTAAACATTTAGGGAAAGAGAGAATGAGATAGAGAGAAAGAGAGAATGAGATAGAGAGAAAGAGAGAATGAGATAGAGAGAAAGAGAGAGGGAGCCCCCATAAACGCAGAAACCACGAGCCCTTGATAAATACTGTGACCATTTGTCGTTTCATTTAACCTGACCTGCTATTAAGTTCCATAATGCTCGTCTGCTCTAAGTCACTGGGCGGGTTTGTACTTGTTGTTGAACATGGCGCATGTTTTATCAATTACATATTTCCGGCATTTAGGTTTAAGAATTTTTTTGGTACAATACAGCGTGAATAACAAGTACAAAAAATCCTCTACTAGACCTAGATGTCTACGTTTTGAAGATTTAGATGTCTACGTTTAGAAGATCTAGATGTCTACGTTTAGAAGATATTGATTCTAGACTCTATACTATTGTTAAACATCTCTTGATGTTTGCAATTTCTTAAAAACTATATACTTGAAAGTAGCACATTATCAAAAGTTCAATTTGTATTCTTATCCATAAATTTATCTTAAAATTTCTGCGGGTGTAATAATTCATTGTTCTCTATATTCTTAAAATGTAAAGGATTAAACAAAAATATATCTCAGCTTCTTTTTATCGTATAGTGTAAGAGTCGCTCAGGATAATAAGATGTCATGTAGATCTAATATAGATTATTTAGATTATTAGCGGCTCCCGAAAGGGGAAAATACGCTATTAGTTTTGTGTGGCCTGTCTGTCCGTCCGTCCTTCCGTCCGATTTAGATCTCAGAAACTAAAAGAGAAAATGAAAATCGGACATCAAAGTTCTGATGCAACGGCTACTTTTTCTTTTCTGAAAGCGAAAAATCTAATTTTTTAAAATCAATTATGCATAAAAATACACCATTTTTCAACTCTTCACTAATAATAGTAACAAACACTGGAGGCTTTATAGTAAGGGAGATATCGGTTTACCATTCTTTAAACACATTTATGCCAATGGTTTTAGATTTTCGATCAAAAAAATATATAATTATTTACAATTGTATTACTAAGTTATGTAAGTTCTGTCATATTAAATACTACATAAGAAAAAAAAATTAACTTTTTTTTTTAAAGAGAAAAAAATCTATTTACTATGCAAATAAGTTGGGCATAAGTAAAAACAACAATTAATAAGTTGTTTTTCATATTATCGCGTGAACTGCACAGTCTCCATAAGGACATGGAACACAAAACTAAAGGAATTTAGGTTTATTTTTTTTACGGAAATGTTTTTCTTCTTGAGGCTTTCACTAAGAGATTGTGTCCCTTTACAAAACAATTAGATCAATTAGATATTCATTATAAGACATTAGTTAGGCCAGGCTCACATTGAACTTCGCATTCACTTTCACCTATCCTTTGGTCTGCTGGACCTTTGGGGCACCACACAGGATCTGCCAACCTTCTTTCTCCATTCTTCTCTGTCATTTGCCTTTGATAGAATTTCATTATGATATTCTTTCTGAGAATATTGATACATGCCTTTTTACCTACCTGGGTGGACCACTTCTGATAGAATTTAATACCGATATTCTTCTGAAAATATTGAAACCTGCCTTTTTTTTCTACCTGGGTGGACCATTTTCGGGGCTGCTTTTGAGTTTGTGTTTCCACACAAACTGTCTTTGTAACCTTGTTTTTTTAAAGGGTTAAATCTGAAACAACTTTTCATGGTCTAGTATGCTCACTGCACTCTGGTTAAAGCTCTTTTGTAGACCAATAGTGGGAGGGTATATTTGGGAGAAGTATTCCATGCTGACTTTAGGCGCTCAGCAAATACACCTCAGCTCGAGTACGGATTTGAATTCAAGCTTCCTCGCTAGGTAGCCAAGCAGTTCATGTCACTCATCCACACATTCCACTTTAAGAACACACTACAATACACTGCGCCACTACAATCACTGCGCCACTACAATACACTGCGCTACTACAATCTTTGCGCCACTACAATACACTGCGCCACTACAATACACTGCGCCACTACCACTAAGTTAAGTTATATTATAATATCCTCTTATTTCTGTGTCACTTTTGATATTTCTCAACATTTTCAAAAGTGTATATCTTATGTTTTCCTTTCCACTTGCAGGCACCCGCTGTTCCCGCTCCTGGCGTTGATATTTGAAAAGTGTGAGCTGGCCACGTGCACGCCCAGGGAGCCTGGGGTCACAGGGGGTGACGTCTGCTCATCGGATTCCTTCAACGAGGACATCGCAGTCTTCAGCAAGCAAGTTCTAGTAAGTACTGGACACTGGTCATTTGTTGTGGTTAGTTGGTCTAGTCTAGACCATTCGTTATAGAACGTCTCAACCTGTAGGCAGTTTCACCAATGGTATACTGTAGTTATATTTAGACTTGATACGTGGCAACGAGCTTTTGGTCTTTCTTTGGTGTAATTGTGTTAGGGTCTATGTGTATAATTCTTTTTTTTAATTCGGGAAAAAAAAAAAAAAAAAAAAAAAAAGTAATATATAAATCAATTACTACTTTGTGCTCAAATAATAATAAAAAAAATTTAATTTGTCATTGAAAATTAAAATAAAATCAAAAAACAAAAAATAATTGGCAAGCATGGGGTACAAACCCACGACATTCACAGGATTTTAATCTAAAAGGTCAATTGTTTAAAACTTTTAGCTAACGATTTAATACTCTAGACGAGGCTTATCTCCCCTTAGCTTAGTACATTTTGTATATAAAACTAAATAAATGAATTACGACTAATCGATTAACTAATTACTTTGATTTTTCAAAATTGATTCATGTGTTGTCATCAACAATGAATTTAATTGTGCAAGTTTCAACTTGATCCGAGAATGGGAAGTGGGAGAAATACAATGTTGAAGATTTTATCCAGACAGACAGACAGACAGACTTGATATAAACTTTATAAAAAAGAACGGAAACCTTTCTTTTTATTTGAAATCATGGTTTATAATTTTTTTTTTGTATATGTTTGTGTTTCTTAAACTGTAACTATGTGTGTGAAACAGTAACAGTATATGTGTGTGAAGTATATGTATGTGAGTGGGTTCTAGTTTCTATTGCAATCTACATTTGAAAAAAAAATTCTATTGCAAGCCGGTTAGTCAGCCGGTCTACAACCAGAAACAGCACTTTAACAAATTAACCCGGGAGTCATAATAAGGATAAAAAAAAAAATGGTGTCGAAATAAAAAGAAAATGTATAAAAGGAAGAGACCCACTTTGTGCATTAAGTTATCCCACAATTCTCCTCCTTTTCTCTCTCTCTCTTTCTTTCTCTCTCTCTCTCTCTCTTCAAGACTCGAAGTGCAACTTCCATTCAATACTCTTGGCAAAGAAAATTATTTGTGTGTGGTTGTTGTGTGTGTGTGCTTGTGTGTGTGTGTGTGAGCGTGCATTCCATCTTAACACTGTTTATTAACAGTAAAGTGAAGAAATGGAATGGCGGCGTTACCATGGCAACGAGAACGTGCCCAGCAGACCATACGACATCAACACTGAGAGACGAAGATATGGGTAGGGGGCGGGGACAAATAATTCAAAAACTAAGCACCGACCTGGTTTTAGTTTTTTGTTGGAAATGAACGAAAGAAATCATTAGTATTTCTGACTAAACAAACATTCTGATCACTATGTGCAGTAGGCCCTCTATTTGTTCACACTATAGTGCATGTGCATCTTTTCAAAAAGTTTTTTTCTCGGTGATGTTATTCGCATTTCTATTTTTAATTTGATTCTATACAACTAAATAAAAAATGTGAACAAGTTGTTTAGTTTATCAGAACTTCCGTAGTCTGTCTACCAGCTATACCAAAGAAAACTTGCTATTTATGGATTTAAAAAAAAGTATTGAAATAAATAATTTAGATCTACATCACAGTGAGCTCATTTATTGACTTATATATAGAAAATTTATAGAAGAAAGTTGTAGTCTAGCAGTATGCCATATAAAATATGTCTTCATTACGTCATGAAATAATTTGTTAGATTGAATTTTGTTTTATTAAATCTAATTGTAACTAGAAAAAATTTAACAATAAAGTTTGTTATTCATTTAATATAACCGTATCTTTGTCTCTCCTGTCATTTAAGGAGAGATTTAAGCAAGACTAAATGTTTCACATCTTATCTTATCTTATCTTCCACTTGAGTCGTATAATTGTGGTCAATTATCTACAACATATCCCAGAAACAAGCCTTGGAATAGGCAACGACTAAGTCTACTTAACGCACACTTATAGCACTCTCACACACTCACACAGAAGCACACACACACACACACACTACCCTTGAATAGAACCTCGAAAACCACACTCTATAAGCACAATAGATCAACACACTGTATCACAAAGTGCCAGAATGAGAAAGAAGACGTAGTGGGTAGAAGGACCTCGATTGAAATCAATTTGTTAGTAGAATGAAAATAACGCGCCCTCACTCTACTTAGCGCCTTAAAAAATAATGCTAGTGACCCACATTTCAGATGGATTCAATGGATTCAATGGATTCAGATGGATTCAATGGATTCAATGTTTTCAGATGGATTCAATGGATTCAGATGGATTCAGATGGATTCAATGGATGCAATGGATTCAGATGGATTCAATGGATTCAGATTGATTCAGATGGATTCAATGGATTCAGATGGATTCAATGCATTCAGATGGATTCAATGGATTCAATGGATTCAGATGGATTCAATGGATTCAGATGGATTCAATGGATTCAATGGATTCAGATGGATTCAAATGGATTCAATGGATTCAGATGGATTCAATGGATTCAGATGGATTCAATGGATTCAGTTGGATTCAATGGATTCAATGGACTCAATGGATTCAATGGATTCAGATGGATTCAATGGATTCAATGGATTAAATGGATTCAATGAAGTTCTCTTAGACGTAACAAAAAAAATTAAATTCCATTCGCCTCTTTCATTATCCTCCTGATATTTTTTTAAACTCCCCCCCCCCCTCCTCCTTTCCAAGTTTAACTTGAAACCAAAACAATGGAGGGAAAAAAATAGTGCGAAAAGATTGATGAATAAAGTAAAGTGTCTCAGAGAGTAACAAACGTCTTGATACCATTGTGGCGTCTATGTCCAAGTCAGATTAGTTTTTAAAAAAAAGGGAATTTTTTGCAAAGAACGCGAATTATTTAATGTTATTTCATTACGTCCTTCTGTCCCAACCCCCCCCCCCCCCCCTCTCCTTGCCTCCTTTGCGTCTATGTCCTCTAAGCCTCACTAGTCCACGCCCCCCCTCCCTTCAACAGGGACATTGCAGTCTCGCTCGGCGCAACCTCTTTCATGATTGCTACATTTGTTTACTGTCATAACACGCTGAGGGAAAATGCCATGAGAGAAGGAGGGAGGGAAGGAGGGAGAGAGAGATAGGGGACAGAGAGATAAAGATAACAACACAGAGAGATGGAGTGAGTGAGGGAATGAGTGAGTGGTATAAAGAAAAAGAGGATGTGCAAAGGATCTTGTACCTCAATTCTCCTCTCCCTCCCAGGATTAATGCCGCACTGGCTGCCTGATGTTTCTCTAACCTTGTTCTTAACATCTTTATTTGTCTAAGAACTGTTGACGCAATTTATTCAGCGTTCGACCGAATCAAAATTGAATAATGAAATTTTAAGGTAATTAGATCAAACTTTAAAAAAAAATGTCATGAAACTGTTCCATAGAACGAACGTTCTCGATCCAGGGATACTTCCCTAAGTGAGGTCAACTGGTTTGGTTGACCCATTTTCAATTCTAGTATTCATTGTTAGTTTAAACCTGTTGACTAAGATGTGTAATTGTTGACGAACAATACAATATAATGAGAATACAGTAAAATAATACACACGAAAGGGATATCCACTAGAATGATAGACAATAGAATGATATTCATTAAAATTACTGGCGTAGTGAAACGTATAACCTAAGACCATGCATGTAGTTCTACAGTAGAAATACCTACACAATGACCTTACAATAGAAAAATCTATATCGGAAGGACCTACAGCAAAATAACCTACAGTAGAAATGTCAAAAATGATGTCAGACTTGTTTTATCACAGCTAGAAATAGAGATTTGAACCCTATTCTTCTAAGTTGTTTCCCTTTCAGTCTAATTCTAATTACTATCTTATTATCTCTCCTTTTTTACTCTGACTCTTATCTTACTCTCCATCATTCTGACCAGCACTCTCTTCTTTTTTTTCCTTCACTCTGCTTCTCTCAACCTACGGACGTTTTAAAAGCCATCTTTATTTTAGTTTTTTTTTTTTTTTGGTTGTGCTTAAATTAAAATTTATGTTTTTGTCATGTCTTGGGTCCAGCCGTCGTGTCTGTCCTATCCAGCCATCGTGTCTGTCCTATCCAGCCATCGTGTCTGTCCTATCCAGCCGTAACAAAGATTGATGGCTGAACCATTCCGATGTGACTTCTACGCCAACTCTACCAAAATATTACCCTCTCTCTCTCTCTCTCTCTCTCTCTCTCTCTCTCTCTCTTTCTTTCACTCACTTTATTTCTAACCGAATGCTCATAGTGTATTGGGTACCAGCATTGTGGCTACTTGTGTTAAGTTTATTTCAAGTCAGAGATAACTCTTAACTAAATGAAAGAAGTCGAAACTTAATACTGTACTCCCTGGACTCTCCTAATGTACTATCGATACACTGGAGATCGATATATTGATCTGATTCAGTGAAAGGGTCGACATGTAGATAGTACAGTAATAAAAGTCAAAATGAGCCTACCCCAATTTCTCATCTTGTGTGTGTGTGTGTTTGTGCAATCTGTGTTGGGAACGTGTGTGTTCCAGTTAGTTCGTTGTAATGAGTTGAACGTGTGTAAGAATTGGTTTCCTTTGTATTTCTAAGACTGCAATATAATATTAGGATGTTAAAAATATAAATCCTATTTAAATAACAAAAACATTCTTAAGAATATTGGATATTAATTTTCTATTATTTGTATACATACTATACACAAAAAGACAGAAAAACAGATATATATATATATAAATACATTTGTAGATAGGATTAGATACTTTATATTACAGTAGTTTATAGTAGTTTTTTAATTGGTTTTTCTAAACTAAGATTTTTTTATTTGCAGGCACGCTCAGAAAAACCTTTATTTTCAGCCAACCATGAGTTGGACAGCTTGGTAAGTAGCTCTAGAGTTTCGTTCATCTCTATATAAGCACTGTCCACTGGATACCTACTTCCTGACAATATCAGGGTTGGGATTAGGGTTTAAGGTTTACATTCATATTTTATTGTCATCTTTTTCCTTCATCACCCCCTTTTTTTCACCATTATTGTTTAGATATTTATTTAAAAAAAAACATTTTTTTTACTCAATAATTGACTAATTATAGAACACTTTTGTCCTAGATTGTGGTAGGAGCTTTAAAAATATTTTTTTTTCCATGAACGCGACTTTTTACATCATACCAGGTGCCGTCTGGTAGCGTCAACGGGCACTCGACTTTATTTTGACTTAAAGAAACTCTAAATAATTTTGGTCTGTACTGTTTTGAATAGAAATTGAATTCTATACATATTTGTCCTAAACGATGTAGCAGCGATAATAACAATTCATATGAAACAATTTGGGAGCTAAGAACTCAAGACTAGATTTGAAATAAAAACAAATTTACAAGAAGTTATTTTCACATGAAAATATATAGTAATTTTTTTTATATAAATACAAAGTTTATACAAATATTTCGTATTGTCGACACAATGAATATATAAACTACATAGAATAGTTATCTTGTGAGCAAATTGTTACATTGTGAGCAAACTGTTACATTGTGAGCAAATAGTTACATTGTGAGAACATTGTTCTATTGTAAAAACTGATGATGACTGCTGTCTTAATGAAACATCTTGATGAATGCCTCCATGATGTTTTGCTACACACTGCGCGCTGATTCATTCACCTCCTACCCTTCCCTATCACTTTCAGTTCACATCCGTGACAAATCTCGTAACATCTCTAATCAGTAAAACTCGTAATTTTCAAACGTTAATTCGTCCAAACATCCAGATGGGCTTCTGATCAAACCTCTCCCCCCCCCCCCCCTTTCCCCTTTCCATTTGTTTTCTTTTATTTTCACATGCGCGGGAAATTAAAACTTAGCACAGGAGAAGAAAAGAAAGAAAGAAAGAAAATATTTCCAGGGTGACGTCTGCAGTCATTACAAGCCATCGGACCTGGACAAACTGAGCAGACACGCACACACATATACACACACTCGCTCACAAAGCCAGCCTTCAACTAATTTTGCATCAATCTTTATTTTGGCCTTGCCGCTGCCAAACACATTAAGGGCCCGACCTTTTAAAGGAAAAAAAAATATTTCCAAGCCTCTGACCTGATTTTCATACTAGCAAGCAGCCAAAGTCCACGGCTACAAAATCAGAGGCGCGTCTTTTGAGGCCAAAAAAAAAAAGAGAGAGAGAATAGGAGAAGGAAGAAAAGGGGCGTCATTTGTGTGCTTCTCTCCTGGGCCTTAAATGCCCCATCTAGTTTGAGCGCCTCTTTCGCGCCTTCCATAGGATCAAAGAAGGAAAATGTTTAAAGACAAGAGAAGAGAATGTTTAAAGACAAGATAAGTGAATGTTTAAAGACAAGATAAGTGAATGTTTAAAGACAAGATAAGAGAATGTTTAAAGACAAGATAAGAGAATGTTTAAAGACAAGATAAGAGAATGCTTAAAGACAAGATAAGAGTATGTTTAAAGACAAGAGAATGGAATGTTTAGAGACAAGATAAGTGAATGTTTAAAGACAAGATAAGAGAATGTTTAAAGAGTTGTGCTGGCCCCATGACACCCTTGTCAACCTCCGCCATAGTAACAGATTGTCTTTACATCTTCTGTCCTACAGATCGCAAAAGGGGGGGGGGGAACTTTACTTTTCAGTCTATGTCAAACTAATATTAGTACGAGAGTTAGACAACGGGAGCAAACGTTGGGATTGTTTATAAAACAATGTCTTCTATTGGTCGTCAGGTTCTAAACTTGAACAGAGCAAGATACAAAACAACAACAGAACTATTTTATCAAGTCTTTTTGGACCGAATCTTTTTGGACCGAGTCTTTTTGGACCGAGTCTTTTTGTGTTGATATTTCTCACTTAAACGTGGCCTTCACCTGTTCCGTAGTCTGTCCGTAAGGGGCACCACACGTGATCTGTCTTTCTCCACTCCTCTCTGTCTTGCCTTGAATAGAATCTCTATCAACGACAGGCCGGTCCATTCTTTAATGTTTTGTCTTTCCATGTCTCTAGAAATAAAATATACAGTGTAAAGTCAGTTTGTGTTTGTTTGTTTCGCGTGTTTGTTAGCATGTTTTCCTGCGTGTTTTCGCGATTGTTTGTTGTTTTAGTGTTTGTATGTCTCGAAGTCTGGTGTTGTTGTTTTTTGTTTAATAAATCGTAAGCGAGATTAGTTTAAAATAACCAATGAAAAGTCGCTTTAAGAAAAACCTCTAGCCAATATATATTTGTTTCTTTATTAGCCTATAAAACAAAAAAGTCTACCTACGGGCTGAATAATTTGACTAGTTTATCATAGTTTTGATTATATATTGTTAAAAACAATATAGTGAACTTTAATAATAATTATTTGTGAATAGTGAGTATAACAAATAACCTAAAATGCAACCATAGTCGTTACTACTTCAAGTTGATAACAGAGATAGTATGAACATAATACACACGGAATCAGGACCTTCTATATGGTAGCTCTTTCTCAACCCATTGACTATATCCCATCTAAACCGAATGCTACTTAATGAAAAGGAAGCTACTTTTGATTTATAATTTATAATGAATAAATTGATTGGGAGAGTACAAAATCAAAAGAAATGGAGAACTCTTTATCAGCAGAAATTCTCGTTACCAAAACAGATTGTATAAAAGACTGCCGAGATTTGATCCGTACTAGCACCATCTACACCCCTCCCCCTTTTCTTGTTTTCTCTCGTAGCATCAGCTGTAGCAATTAGTATAGCAGCATAGGGCGCTACTTACACCTCGTATCACTTGGCACCCAGTCTGACACATCCTGGTTAATTAGTGCCGACACTGTCAGGAAGACATTAAGGAGGAGAGGAGTCAGAGGGGAGGGAGAGTAGATTGAGTGTGTGTGTGAGAGAGAGAGAGAGAGAGAGAGAGAACAGGCCGATGTGGGAATCCAAGACGTCTAATGTATTTTTAATGTGAAAATTTTTGTTTTTTAAAAAAGTAAAAAAAAGTGGGTCGCTACATTATGGCGACCCTCTCACCATTCTGCGCCCTATATCTACTCACTCCCTGCTACTATAGGTGATAATTACTGGCACCCGCAGCGAGAGCAGTGCCTAGGCGCAGTGGGGTGCACCTGCCCTCCCGGTGCAGAAAATGATAAACGGTGTCCACTGTTACCTCACAAGAAGTTCAATAAAGAGTGATAGTGGAAGTCTCTCAGGGCGCTGAACTAGGAGGAGGGAGGGAGGGGAGAGAATCGTTACTGCTGAGTAGTTTCAGACGCTTATGACGGCTTTCAGCTTTGCGCATCTCCCCCCGTCTTTCTTCTCCCCTAGTGGTCAATTATAGACTGACCTCCTACGGAGGATAACCTTGTGTGCGAGCGTTGGTCATCCCAGACCACGCTCTGTGAGCACATTTCAAACATTTCGTTCCCCTGATAATGTCACGGTGCCAAGAGTAGCAACATTCTAGTAACAATATTTTCCACTCCTGGCAGACGTAAGCGACATTTTCATAGACGACCTACATTCACAACCAGCTGCTTGATAAGTCTTGGAGTAATAACATCGCAATAATATACCCTATAGATTCAAACTTGTGCTTTTTTTTTTACAGCTCATGGCACATTTAAACAACACCACCGACATAGCGGAAGTTTTCTTTAGATAATTAGAGGCCCTAAGGTGTTGACCTCAAATGAAATAGAAAAAGAAAAGATAAACAACGAAAAAAAAAAAAGCAATTTCTTTAAACCAAAAACACTGGCCCCATTTTTCGCTATTTCTTCTCTATAAAAAAAAAATTGTATTTGCGTCCTGTGCGAGAACCCCACCAATCGGAGACCCTAGGCGGTTGCCTAGTTTGCCTATGCCCAAAACCGGCCCCCATGCATTAATTACATTGAAATATTGTAAATGCACTAGGACATATAGGAAGACTTAGACTTTAGTTTCCATTCACTCTGATCGTTTCTTACAAGGTGAGGAGGGAGGCTTATGTACTTGAACCTGGGGGCCAACACCTCGCTACGCTACTGACTTAGAAACATCTCTCCCATCCTTTAAACCGCTTAATATCACGTGACACACAGTCTGGAACCAAAGCTACTGACTCAATAAGTGTATTTAACGTGGGGGCATTACGTTTATAGAAAGGGAAATGCGTTTCGCGAGGTCAAATAAAGCTCAAATAAAAAGTTGTCTACAACAAATACCATTTCATTATGTTTGGTTACGAATTACCGTCCCTGGCGCCTACCCGACTGTTCCGTAACGTTCCGTTTAATGGGGCTCACTTCTTTATCCCATGATGCTTTAGTCCTGTGTTGGCGGTCAGTTCCAGACGTGAGCAACATTCGTCATTAGCTTGCACCTGTTCGCTCCTAACTTATTCGCTATTTTTTTTTCATATCGCACCCTAGCCAGGGTGCTGAGCGCCCAGTTTATCTATGCCCCCACCCCACCTTTCCCGCCTCGCCCCTTCTCCTTGTGTCTTCTGGTTACTTTCGTTTTAAAACAAAAAATGCTGGAGATTTAGTGATAAGATATGTGGTCAGTTCTGACACAGCACTGACCTTTGACCAGATTTCTAACCTGTGAAGGAAAGTATTTTTAGACTAGAACTGAATCCACTTACACACCCAGGGTAGGCCAAAGTCCAAGTTGTACCACGTGCATTTTAAATATTACACAAAGACTAAGTCAACACACACACAAAAAAGTTTACCAAGTAATAAGGGAAAGAATTTGTATTATTGTTATTATTATTATTATCATCGTCACGTCCAGTGGTGTGCTCTGTGTGTTTCAGGATCTGGTTGAAACGTTCAAAATTAAAATGGTTTAAAAAGGTGAAGGCCTAAAGTAATAGAGAACTTTAAAAATGAAAATAAATGAATAAAATCAGACTTTCAACGTACATTTTTAATGTGAATGAATAAATTTCATTTTCAATAGTTGACCCCTAGTCACACAAGCCAATCAGATGTCTCTTAAAGCTAGACCTAACAATCTAGAACTTTGATTGCTAATAAGAGACGCCAAAGTAAATCTCTTGGTTTAATAACTTGTTCACAATTATAATTATGGAAGTTATATTACAAAGGACATTCACATTATAACAAATGTGATATAACATTGATGAACTTTGAAGTATGACATGAAGTCACAGTAAAAGGTTTTCATCTATATAAGATACAATATAAGAAATATCATCATAATCTAATCTAATCTAATCATAACCTAAAGTAAACCAAATGAAATACACTCACAATTTAATGTAAGATAAAAAGAAATAAAATCGTAATCATTATATAACGTAAAATATAATCATTATAGAATGTAAAATATAATCATTATCTAAAGCAAAATATAAAAATGTCATATCATCATAAGCTATCTCGTATGTTTTGAAATACAATCACCACACTATACACGATATATATGGAATATAGTTTTAATCTGACCAAAAGATAATGGCATATAATTTCACTAGAATGTTGGATAAATTATATAGAAAGTTTTATTATTGCTATTAACCATACAAATTGAAGTATTATTCCTACTATTTACCGCAAGTGATATCCATAATATTTCTAATTGCCGTAAAATTCAATATGGGCAACTATAATATCTATTTACTGTCAAATATCAGTTTTGTTATTGCTGTAGTCGTAAAGTGCCGCAACTGCAGCCCTAGAAGAATCGGTAGATAACAACCGCGTGACTGGCCGTGCTGACAAGTGTAAATTTAGACTTTTCATGTTAATGAATTCCTCTTAACAAAGATATATATGGCTTAATCATCTTTAATGGGTACATTGGCTGATATGTCTCTTTAAGTGGCTTTTTCTTTTTGCGTGATGCTTTCCTAAGTAAATACAACGATTGCGGGGAGTGTTGATTAAAAAAATAGCACGATCGAGGGGAGTGTTGATTTTTTAAAAATTCTGTGTGACAACTGTACGGACTAAGTAGAGTTCTTGTTTTGTCGTGGCCTAATTCTTTAGTCAGGATTTCTCACTCTACCAAAAGCGTGGCTATCTGTCAAGATTTTGATTAAGTCGAATGTATGGCGACGTCTATTTGAGACAGCACTCAGAGAATGTGCATTCATTAAAAGCGCGAGAAAATTTTACAGCACAGCGTGAGTCTTCATTTATTTCCCTCCATTTTTTTATAATGATTTATTTTTAAATGTTTATTTGTTGAACATGGTGTGAAGGAAATACAACTAGACACTGTGACCTGAAGACCTCTCAGACCAAGTGGGAGGCTACCATGTGTCCTGGTTAGGCAATTAATACAAAGAAATGTCAGCATCTCTTCACGCATCTAATTACATCGTTATATCACATTTTAGATAATTTCGTAACTCACAATCTGTGACAATCATAACTGTAAAAAAAGGTTTTATATAATGTGAACAAATGGAAATTGAAGTGTTAATATTGAAACCAAACACCTTTCCTCTCCTCATCGCTATACTTATATATAGTACGTGTTCAATCAACTGGAACGTTTGTCGTACATTTCATTTGTGTGTGATGGTAGGCTAAATGAGTTAATCAACAACTTTTTGTTGTTAGGCATTAATGAGTTAATAACCATTTTTATGTGGCTAGACTTTAATGAGTTAATCACCGTCTCTGGTTTTAGTGGATTAAATTACATGTACTTCATATCGCCAGAAGTTTGTAAATAAAGTTAACTCTAGATCTATGTGGCGATAAGTTGCTCAACTCAAGGGATCCTATTTCGTTTGGCATGAAAGGGTTAAATAGAATCTAGAGACACTTCATGTCGTTAAGCGTTAGAGAGTTTAACTACATCTAGTTCTACTTAATGTAGCTAAGAATTTGTGGGATAAACTAGACTAGATCTATTTAATATCGCTAAGCGTTAGAGGGTTAAACTAGGTTAGATCTATTTAATGTCGCTAAGCATTAGAGGGTTAAACTAGGCTAGATCTATTTAATGTCGCTAAGCATTAGAGGGTTAAACTAGGCTAGATCTATTTAATGTCGCTAAGCATTAGAGGGTTAAACTAGGCTAGATCTATTTAATGTCGCTAAGCATTAGAGGGTTAAACTAGGCTAGATCTATATAATGTCGCTAAGAGTTAGAGGGTTAAACTAGGCTAGATCTATATAATGTCGCCAAGAGGTAGAGGGTTAAACTACCTCCTGCTCTTCTCCTTCATGTCTCTAGGTGACATGAATTAACTCTTTGCGTAACTAGTCTGATTGTGATCTGCTCATGTTATTTGTACGCTGACTCGGTGCGGTTAAAACACATTTCAAACGAGGCATTTGATTCACAGAACATTTATCCTACTCAAGGATTAGTTGTTAGTTTAACCCCCAAAATGATTGTCTGTCATCAAGTGGGCGGAGTTACACATTTACTGCTGCGCTGTCATTAATTGTGAACCAATCGCTTTTTTTTATATAAATAAATAGATTAATGAACAAAATAAGCTGATACCTATTTTAATTATTGTGTGCAGAATTTTAAAAAATTTAATAGTTTGATAAAACGAAAATAAATGTAATCCTATTTTTATAATCAACACCAAATTGAGCAGACCATTGGGGCGAGATCAACTTATCAATGATAAATCCTTTCGGAGCACAGTTTAGTTTTTATAATATATAATGTAAAAAAAATATATATTTGTCAATATTTAACTACTATTTAAACCTGTTCATATTAATACCGTTGCCACTTATAAGCACTACATTTTATTAAATTGCTAATTTAAGACACCTTAAAATGTCTAAAATCACCTCTATAACCAACAGTAATTGAAATATATATGTACCGCCATTTTGTAGGTATGCAATACTGTTATTATTGTTTCAATATCAACTCCACCGTTTTATGGGAATCAGCTTATGCCAACAATTGGCAGATTTAGGCTCTTAATGACATGATACTTTGAAAAAAATGGCTAGATCTCGAAGATGGCTGCCTGGTCGTGCTTTGAGCTATCGTCTCAGTGCTGCCGCGTTCTAACTTTGCTCGCTCGCGAGAGGCCAGGGCTTGGATGTAATAATGTTTAAAACTGAGGGAAGTGATAAACATGCCAACAATGCACAGATGTCAATGTCACCTAAAACCTCTAGGAATACTTTTATTTTCTATAATTATTGCCCTTATTCCTCTCATTTTATTTTATATTAACAAAACAATCTAAATACAAAAATATATTTATATTAGAATCAGGCCATCCAGAACATTTAAAATACCGCCTAGTAATAAACTTATTGAAATCGTTCAACTACTTGTATTGAGACATTTCCCACAGTCCTCGGAGAACCTACGACGGACTAGCCGTAGCACAAACCACATGACCAGTAGCCATGTGACAATACAAAAAAATTGTTATGTGAGTGCATGTGTGTATCTGTGTGTGTGTGTTTATGTTGAAACTCTTTGCAGTAACGACTTAAAAAATTAGTCAACATTTCCTTCAGTGTTCGTAATTTTGATTTATTTTTTTTTGCCAGAAGATTTGCAAAAAGTTAACTCCCATGCGCAAGTACATGTTCTATTTCAGCCACTCCAATTTTATTAAATTTATGCACATTGAGACTACCAAGAATGGATTCATTAGTGAGATTTTTAAAAACCATTATTCATTTAACTCTTGGTATGATATACTGCATATCTATCAATCTATATATATATATATATACAAGTAAAAAAAAATGCCATATTGCAAGTTTAAGGCATTCGTATAACTCTTCCACTATAGTAGCTGACTCAACCGACTGCAGTGTAACTCATGTCAATGTCATGCAAGTGACCTGTCAACTAACAGTTGAGGTCTACGCCTGACCTCTGACCTCTCATACAATGTACTTGGGATGTTAACACATGCGCACACGGTAACAAAAAATTCGGTTAGGTTAAATGCTAGCCAAAACAAAGTCACATTTCGGGGGGAAATGAAATCATAATTTACAGATTGGAAGCTCGAATAGATCTCGTGTGAGGGCCAAGTGGGTTAGCGTGACACTTGTGTTTCGTCTAGAAAGCACTAGGATGCTACATCGGACAGTGCTGGACATCGCCACAAATAATGGCGTTCCCTTTTGGTGCCAGGGTAATGGAGGCGAATCACGTGACATTTTAGAACGTCCACTAAATGACGGTCTCTGCTTTTATCTTTGTAGTTAACAGTATGGTCATTTCTCTAGTGTAGGTCATCCTATATCAGTCCAGTATCTAACTATTTATAAAACCATGCAGGCCTAGCAAACTAGTCCAGTTTCTAGCCTATGATCTAGTCAAGTTGCTGCTTATAATCATATAATCAGGCCTGGATTAACCATTAGGCAAACAAGGCACGTGCCTAGGGCACGAAGCGCTTTGGGGGCACCACAAGTCCTCGAAAAAAATCGGTCGATTAAGTTGCGAACGAAACTAATTTTCTAAAAAGAAATATAGGTTGTCTTCCATTGGCTTAATGGAAGGCTTACTCCCCGTTCGTTAGTGGCCGCGAAGTGGCGCCACACTCATTGGTGTTACATAGGCTACAATGAGACAATGAGATGCAAGAGTAGAATTTGGTTTCATGCTTGTCTTTTGGGAAGAAGTGTTACAACATTTTCACAGGGTTAGTCAAGCTCTACAAAATGAGCACGTGAACTTAAAAAACATGTGCTGATTTGTATTCTTCACTAGCAGATCACTTGCATGAATCTAGGAATGAATTTGAAAGATTTGAAGAAGCTGCAAAAGAAATAACACCAGGTGTGGATTATAAGTCAACTTTGACCCGTAATCGTAAACGAAAGACAGTGCTCAATGATGGTGATGCCCCTGAGGTATCTCTGAATGCCAGAGACAAATTTCGTATATCTGCTTTCTACGCCATTGTTGACAAAATTGAGACAGAGATGAGTAGACGAGGACAGGTATATAATGATATAGCAGTTCGATTTTCTTGTTTGGTCGATGTATCACAAACACAAACATCTCAGTGTTGTGAAGGATTAATAAATGCTTATCCTAAAGATCTGAACAATAACTTATATACTGAACTACAACAGTTCCACTCATATATTCGCCACAAGATTCGTGCATCAAAATCTGAAAACAACACGTTCAGTCATGCAGAATTATACAAACTAATAGTTACAGATAACATCGAGTGTGCCTTTCCAAATGTAGAAATCGCCTTGCGCATATTTTTAACATTAATGGTTACGAACTGTTCAACTGAGCGTTCTTTTTCTCAGTTGAAACGTATAAAAAATCCAAATAGATCGACAATGAAACAAGAAAGGCTTGATTCCTTATCTCTGCTGATGATTGAGGCAGACTTGTTGCGCAAAATTAACTTTGATGATGTACTCAAAAACTTTGCCAGACGTAAATCTAGAAAAAAGAACTTCAAAATGTAAATGTGTCCTTTCTTCGACTTTCTTATGATCTTAATCCTCTTCTTATCTATTAAAAAAGTTTCAGTATTTTTGTCTATTAGTATTACAAAATTAATTAACTAATAACTTTAATACTGAAATACGTTATTGTGGTTTAATATGAGTGATAGTAATGTAATACAAATTATATAATTAATTATTACACAAACATTTGTATTAACAACTGTTTTTCTTTGTTAGTATTTTGCATAATAATGATAATATTAAACATAGGCCTACCAGCGGTCAGTGGAGGAGGAGGATCGGGCCGGGCTCAAGCAGAGGGGGCACCCGTGTGGGTTTGTGGAACTTTGTGCCTAGGGCACCAAGAGTTCTTAATCCGGCCCTGCATATAACCTTCTATTTTTTTCTTTCGCAGATGATACAAGCTATACAGGTGCTGAGGTTTCATTTATTGGAATTAGAAAAGGTGAGAGAGATGCTGGTTCTCAAACCCCAAAAGTTACGTCGGACCTTGACCTTAACTCTGTGGTTACGACAGACCTTGATCTTAATTCAGATGTTACAACAAACTTGAGTTTCAATCCAAAAGTCCTTTCTAGGAGAGTGCATCTAATTATAAAGTTAAATCGTTGGGGGGAAAATGGGAGGGCCTATTATGAAGTTAGGTCCACTAGGTTGATATCGCATTGGCTTTAGAAAAATAGCTGGAAAGATATCATTATGTAAACAATCTGGAGGGCACCCCATCCCTACATTCCAACGGACCCTGCCCGCCACTTTGTCTAGAGCTTATCATAATATGAACATGAAACTCTAGAGTGATCTAACAATGCCTATTGTCGACAACATTTTTGTTTAGAGCCTCTCCCTGCTCTCTATTTTTCTCTCTCCTATATCTTAGGAAAAGAGATTCGCCCCCCCCCCCCCCCCAATTTTAGATGTAGACAGTTTTTTTTATTTTTATTTTTTAAGTAGGTAGACAAAAATCTATAAACATTCTTCAACATATTGACGTGGTATGGTGTGCAAAAAAAAAGAAAGAAAGGGGGGGGGGGGGTCTGGATGTGGTTGGGGGGTGAATTAAATCATTTCATCCCCTCCCCCTTTCTTTATTTTTTTTTTCTTCATAGCAGGAAGGCTTCTGACCGCTAGTCTCTGGTCTGTATTGTGACGTCAATGATTGATAAAAGTCTGCTGCGGTGTGTTTGTCTGACTGGACATTTTCTTACTTCTATGTAGAACTGTGTCAGAGATCCCCCCCCCCCCTCCCACGGCTCCTCGTCGTCTACCTGGACCAAAGGACCCCCCCCCCCACCTTCAGAAAGTTGTTTTTTTTTTTGTCATAGAGAATGTGTCTGTCATCAGACACAGAATGTTGAAGTAGGTCAAGCTAGATTGAGAACAACGAAATGATCAGGAGATAATAGAGCACCTCCTCCCCCATCGCGCTGGCTCAATCGTTATCTGTCTTATACTAGATTTGAACCAAAACTAAAATTTAAAAAATAGTTATATTAATCCTTAAAAATTACTTTTGTGTTTCATTCTTGGATTTTGTTTTCTGATATTATAGATTATATAAGGAGACCTTAGTCTGAAACATCATTTAAAATTGTCAACCCTGGAACTTTTTTACAAGTTCATGGTATTGTAGCTCGAAGTCTCTCACCAACCCTAGACCAATGTAGTGACCAAATTACTGGCAATGCTCTAAGATTTAACTTTTGTTTTTTACATTAATCATACTTTTTTTTTCCTAAATGTAATTTCACGTTCATAGTGACCTCCCCTGTGCTATAAATAGAATCACATTATCACCAACAGTTTTCAATAGTTTTATCATAAAATAAATAACGGCGTCTGAAAAAAAAAGTTTTTTTTCTTCTTACTTGAATTTTTACGTAAATTAAAAAAAAATGTTTATATACAATAATATAATAAAAGGAAAAAAAACACTTTTATCTAGCGTACCACGTGCACATACAACAAATACTATAGCACATACACATACTGTCACACACACACACTGACACACATCTAAGAAACGTGTCTGTAGATTGAGACCTGGCTCTGGGGCAACGCTGGAATGTCTTTCGTCTGCTGGAAGGTTTTTATGTTTGCTAACTCAGTGTTTCGACCCCCAGCCCTCTCCCCACGACTTTAGTTTACAGTTCCCCCCTTTTTCTCACTAATCCACCAAAACATTTTTTATTCTTTGATTTCACATGGCGGAGCCCCTGCTCCCCCACCACCACCACTTCCCTTATCCCATCATTTTTTTTTACCCTAAATTAAATTTCTAGATATGATAGAAGTAAACAATAAAGGGACGTAATTGTCCTCTTGCGATGACTGGAAGAGAAAACAGGAAAAGTATTAATCAATAGAGTTCAACAAAAAATACTGCAGTTAGCCCCATTTCCACATCAACAATGATGAATAATTCAAAACTGCTTTCATTAGTTAAACCTATTTAACTTACAAGACTATTAAAGCTAATGTCGGGGTCTTGTCACCAAAGGTATATATGTATATACTAAATAATATTAAACCTTACTTCCGCTCTCCATAAGTTGTGCAAGCATAACTACCAATTGCTCGCTAAATGACCATTTTACCCAAGGGTGGCTACTCTTACAAAAGGGTTAACTTCATCTAAAATTGTGTGATGACATGTCTCAGTTGTTCCCAGACCACATCCTGTGGGCCATTTAGGTCCATGCCCCAGCGGTTCTATCCGGCCCCTCGTGACCTCTGACGTCAAGTCGCAAAAGATTGGTTCCATTGGACGACGAATTTTTGAGGTTTTGCTACCCGTGACGAGTGACTTTTTTTTTATTCTTTCCCAATTTTACTTGGCGCAACCCCAATCTATATATATATGACACCAGGGTTGTACAAGGTTGGGAACTACGGACATGCACGCATCTAATTTGCATATATCTGGAAATCCCTTTGTTAGAATCCTCTTATTAACACATCTTTTATTCGCAATGTCCTCTTGTCGAGCGGAAGTGACAGTTCAACCCTTTATTTCCATCTCTTTTTATCCTCAGGTGCACGAGCTGTGTGATAACTTCTGCCACAGATACATCTCCTGCCTCAAGGGGAAGATGCCCATCGATCTAGTCATTGACGACAGGGAGGGCGCCGGATCGTCCGCCACGCCCACTTCGGCGCCATCCAAAACATCGACAACCACGTCATTAGACGCTATTGACCAACACTCGGACAATAGCCGGGACCATCAGGTCAAAATGGAATGCGCCAAGCTGGAGAGAAAGGTAATGCCCAGGTCTTGCTCTTAAAAGCCTCCTTTACCCGCCCCACCCCGCAAAACAAAGTGCATGAGAGGGGTCATGAATGTATGTAAAGTTTGAGCAAAAGTTAGAGATTGGGCGCGCAATTGGGAGGGCGGGATGGATAGGGAGAGGAGGATGCATTGTTATTAGAAAAAAGGGTGGGGGTTGTGGGCTGGTGAGACAAACAGAAGGGCGGTTTGACTTGCTTGCATTATTTATTGCTAGAGATTATGATAGTGCTGCATGAAGCCAAAGGTTTCTGAGGGCACCTGGTCATAACAAGCATTTCACACACACACTCAGAGACAGAGAGAAGAGAAGCATCTCTGGGCTGTGTAGTTGTGCAAAGTCAGTTGGGGAGGGGATGACTTCTAGATTACCCTCTGCATTTCCGCTTCTGACCTCAGAAAGCCGCCAGTCTTACTGTGAGGTTCTTCCAACGTATTGGACCTAAACACCCCCCCCCCCCATTGGGTCCCCACATTTGTCTTTTGATCCTTGTCCGTCACCCCCTACCCTCACTTTTTTAAATTTGCTGGGAGGGGGGGGGGCAATATTGTGTTTGCGTTGTCTGTCAGTCACGTCCATAGCTCAAATGCTAATGAGACTCTATATTGCATCATCGTCATCATCATTCTTGAAAATAAAGTACAATTTCCACATTGATTGCCGAGGTCTATGCTATTTTTGTTTAAATTTTATTATGTCAAAAATATGCAGATACTAGTAAACTATATTATAAAAATTTCTAGGGGAAATTCATGATTTGTTTAAATCGTAATTACTGAAAAAATTGACATACTTTTTATTTATTTTTTTATGAATAAAAAGAGTATTATTACCACATGGCTATCAGTTCATCTGCCTTGTGTCCATTTCCCGCCATTCTCGCCCCTTTGTAAATCTCCCTTTTATCCTTCACCCACCATCGCATCCGCCATGATCCATTCGACCCCAAAAACTTAACAGCACCCTCCGCCCATGTACCTCCACCCTAACTCGGCGTAATGATTTTTCCAAGACTGCTAATTATAACATAGAATCCAGCCGCTCATAGAAGAGAGAAGGGATTGTAGGCGGATAAAATAAAAAAAGAAAAGAAGGGGCGCTGGTGGCGCGCAGCTGTCACTGATGTATTGATTTCTAATCAATCAGACATCAAATCCAGGCCGGCTCCTTCCCATCGTGTCCCCTGGCCTTCTACTTCCCGCCCCTCCACCCTCCACTGTCTGCACAGACCTTGTGTCCATCCAAAATCGCTCATTGGCTTTTTTTTTTTTAGTCATCGGCTTATTCACTTAAATGGTCACGTGTCCGGTGTGAAGTGACCGGTATTTGACGTCAACATGGGCCATAATGGATGTAGAGAAGAAACTATCGACCTGGTGGGTTAGGGTTTGTGTCCTTTTTTTTTTTTTAATCCCTCGCTAGGTCTTTGAATTGTAAGTTTTCATTCATTGCGCATGCGTTCTTTTCAAAACCAAAAAAAAAAATAAAAAAATAAATTAAAACGCGTTTGGTTTGAAACTCTTGACATGGTCAAAACTGGAGATGGAACTAGCACATAAGTAGCCACCAAGTTTTGAAAGGTGTAAATTTGAGGTGAAGGATAAATTTCACCAGATCATATAAACACAATATTGTATTTGGCAGTTCATCATTTGATGTTTTCTACATTTTATGTAAGTGATCATGGCGAGGTGGACGCTTGTATAAATAATAATATTGACAAATCTTCATTCGACATTGTAAAGGAAGATTACAAGGAATTTTGTTTTCCTTTAACTATCCTTGAATATGAACGTGCCAGAGAAAGAATAATTTGATAATGATAATAATAATAATAATAATATTAATTACATGCACAGCAGTAGCGATGAACAAAAAAAAAGCACTCTCGACTCACTTACAAAAACAAACACGCTCGGTATTTGTGTGTACGTGTCCACCAATGTGTCATGTTTACATTGATTGTATTTTCTTTTTTCTTAACTTCTGCTTTAAGAGTGTCTCACGTTTCTAATGGTTAAGACAGCACTCAACCTCTGTCTGTTAGGAATAAAAGATACACTTTTTTAGTCACACATTCTTAACTTTCTTTTGAAAATAATAACCTTCAACAGTATGCCCTTACGACGTTCACTTGATCGAGAGACGAGCAACAGGACCGACCCTGACTAGCTACAGGACCGGCCCTGACTAGCTACAGGACCGACCCTGACTAGCTACAGGACCGGCCCTGACTAGCTACAGGACCGGCCCTGACTAGCTACAGGACCGGCCCTAACTAGGACCGCCATGACTAGCCCATATTCTAACATAGACAGCCTCGTTTTCAGAAATACAAGAACAACTTTGACTTTTGGTTCCGTGTAGAAACCTTTTTTTTTTTTGTTGTCTCCCTCACTCCATCAAATCAATGACCATCGTCCGATGCTAATGTGTCTGGTCAGTCTGACGCCCGGTTGTGCCTTTGTCCGGTTCCAATAATTTGGTGAATTCTCTCCTGCCCCCCTCCTCCCCTCTTTTTTTTTTTCTTCTTCTTCCCGAGGGAACACAAAGAGAGTTATTACATTGCCAGTTCCATTGGTCGAAAAATGTGTTAGCATATGATTGTAGCATTCTTAAAGTACTACACCCGCCTCAAGTGTAGCATTCTTAAAGTACTGTACTCCAGTCTCAAGTGTAGCATTCTTAAAGTACTGTACACCCGCCTCAAGTGTAGCATTCTTAAAGTACTGTACTCCAGTCTCAAGTGTAGCATTTTAAAAGTACTGTACTCCCGTCTCAAGTGTAGCATTCTAAAAGTACTGTACTCCCGTCTCAAGTGTAGCGTTCTTAAAGTACTGTACACCCGCCTCAAGTGTAGCATTCTAAAAGTACTGTACTCCAGTCTCAAGTGTAGCATTCTAAAAGTACTGTACTCCCGTCTCAAGTGTAGCATTCTTAAAGTACTGTACACCCGCCTCAAGTGTAGCGTTCTTAAAGTACTGTACTCCAGTCTCAAGTGTAGCATTCTAAAAGTACTGCACTCCAGTCTCAAGTGTAGCATTCTTAAAGTACTGTACACCCGCCTCAAGTGTAGCGTTCTTAAAGTACTTTACTCCAGTCTCAAGTGTAGCATTCTAAAAGTACTGTACTCCCGTCTCAAGTGTAGCATTCTTAAAGTACTGTACACCCGCCTCAAGTGTAGCATTCTTAAAGTACTGTACACCCGCCTCAAGTGTAGCATTCTTAAAGTACTGTACACCCGCCTCAAGTGTAGCATTCTAAAAGTACTGTACACCCGCCTCAAGTGTAGCATTCTTAAAGTACTGTACACCCGCCGCAAGTGTAGCATTCTTAAAGTACTGTACTCCAGTCTCAAGTGTAGCATTCTAAAAGTACTGTGCTCCAGTCTCAAGTGTAGCATTCTTAAAGTACTGTACACCCGTCTCAAGTGTAGCATTCTTAAAGTACTGTACACCCGCCTCAAGTGTAGCATTCTTAAAGTACTGTACACCCGCCTCAAGTGTAGCATTTTTAAAGTACTGTACACCCGCCTCAAGTGTAGCATTCTTAAAGTACTGTACACCCGCCTCAAGTGTAGCATTCTTAAAGTACTGTACACCCGCCTCAAGTGTAGCGTTCTTAAAGTACTGTACTCCAGTCTCAAGTGTAGCATTCTAAAAGTACTGTACTCCCGTCTCAAGTGTAGCATTCTTAAAGTACTGTACTCCCGTCTCAAGTGTAGCATTCTTAAAGTACTGTACACCCGCCTCAAGTGTAGCGTTCTTAAAGTACTGTACTCCAGTCTCAAGTGTAGCATTCTTAAAGTACTTTACTCCAGTCTCAAGTGTAGCATTCTAAAAGTACTGTACTCCCGTCTCAAGTGTAGCATTCTAAAAGTACTGTACACCCGCCTCAAGTGTAGCATTCTTAAAGTACTGTACACCCGCCGCAAGTGTAGCATTCTTAAAGTACTGTACTCCAGTCTCAAGTGTAGCATTCTAAAAGTACTGTACTCCAGTCTCAAGTGTAGCATTCTTAAAGTAATGTACTCCCGCCTCAAGTGTAGCATTCTAAATGTACTGTACTCCCTCCTCACGTGTGGCATTTTTAAAGTACTATATTCCGCCATAAGCGTAGCATCCTTAAAGTACTGTAGCTACTACTGAGTAATAGTATTAAGATATTGTTATGCCTCTTCCTAAAAGGTAGCTTTCTCAAAGCACTGTTGCGCCTCCTAAAGTGTAGCATTTTTAAGGTATCCAGCCTCAAGTGTAGCATTTTTAAAATTGAACATTTGCTGAGTGTCGTATTCTTAAAGATCATCACTTGTAGCACTTTTAAATGCGTTCTTTCTCTCTAATGTCCTTTGTTTTGTTCCTCTTTCCTCTCTCTCTCTCTCTTTCTCTCTTTCACGCTCTCTCTTTTCCCCCTTTTTCTATCTTTCTCTCACTCTCTCTCTGTTTCACTCTCTCTCAGTTTCTCCCTCTCTCTCTCAAATGTTTACATGTATTCGACAGTCCGTCTCCTTCCCAAGTCGCCAAATAGTCTTTTTGTCTTGAAAGCGCACACTTCCCGGATGGCGCCGTTTCTGGCAATGTCCGTTCATGTGCACTTACGGGACAACTAGCCACAACCGTAACCTCCCCCACCATCAACAACTGCACAGTCTTAAAACAACAGCTACATCCAACGACAAAAAAAAAAAAAATTCACTCACAAAATTCGCTTGCGCATCGATCACCTCCGAGGGCATCAGTAGCAATATTAATCTAATTTGTTATTTCGAAAAATTAGGTCACCGCCAAAAAAACCTCTTGGTCTTGCAAGGGTTAACTGACTCGTCAAAATAACACGAAAAAAAAAACAACTTAAACAAATATAAAGTCCATTAGTTCCTTGCTTGACTTTCGTGCAGGCAATTCTTTTTAACGTCTGGGTTTTTTAAAAGTTGCGAATTGGGTCTTATGAGTTAGTATCGTAGTCGTTGAAATCCTATATGCCATTATTATATTGCGAATACGAATATTTAATACTTATCGTATTCCTGCTAAAAAAGATGGTCTTGGTTTATTTACCATTGCAGTCAAGGAAAGAAAGACAACAAAGCCACCCCCCTGTCGTACTGTCGAACCCCCCCCCCCCCCCCCCGATACAAGAACAAGAAACATATGAAAAATACCATTTTTAAAAACAAATCGTATATTAGGGAAAGAGCTATACATTTATAGTCGTATCTACCAACACTGTAAACTGATTTCCCTTAATCAATATCAAACTATCTTTATTAAATACAACTAGTTAATTAATTAATCGGTTAGTTGTTTACTTTATTAATCCATGGTCGCTTTAGGGTGCAATGCGCCTGTTTATATAACAATAAAAAGTTTGAACTGTTGCTTAGTGGTAACTCATTGGATTTGAAGGAACCTAGTTCGATTCTCAGAGAAATATTTCTTTAAAAAATTGGGAAGTGAGAGAAATAGCATGTAAACAAACATTATACCAGATAGACAGAGTGAGTGAGCTTTATAAGCTTTTAAAACTATATGAAGAACTGCTTGATCTGGAAACCACTGCGAGGTTAATCTCAGATCTAGGATTACTGAGCTGAACCCTCCAACATAAAATAAATGAGAACAAACAGAAAAAGATGTACTAATGATGAGTTCACTCTAAGATGTACTAATGATGAGTTCACTCTAAGATGTACTAATGATGAGTTCACTCTAAGATTGATCCAATACTTGTGCTAGCGCTTACTGTAGTGATATAGCGAGCACTAAGTGCACACAGTTGGCACACACTCACACAAAAAGAGTCCACAACTGTAAATGAAGAAAAAAAAAACAATTCAAATAAAAATAAAACCTTTTAAAAGGTTTGAATACGATGGAAAGTGGGGGTGGGAGTTACTACGTTATAATACCTACACATATGGCGCCCCAGGGCGGTGGGCTAGACAGGGAGTGAGGAAAATAAACGCGGAAGCAGAAGGCGCCAAAAATTTTGGGTTGAAACCAAAGTGGAAAAAAGAATGGAGTTCTGGGAGTTGAATAATTCACAAGTCACTTTAACTCACTCTCTCTGGTAACTGTGACAGTGTGTGACACTTGATGTATTTTTTTCGTTGGGGGGGGGGGGGGGGTGAGCAGTAGAGACAAAAGTCTCTTCAGGGGCGGAGGGCAAAACGTCTCATGAACAGAGAAAGAGAAGAGACTGCAAAAACTTACACTCACTGAGACAGACTGAGAGAGAGAGAGAGAGAGAGAGAGAGAGAGAGAGAGAGAGAGAGAGAGAGAGAGAGAGAGAGAGTCGAAATGAAAATGTGAATGTCGATTGGTAGACTTTGTAAGATTAGTTATCTGAAAGTCAAGACCGGCGTGTTTTGGCGCCCAAAGTGGTACCATAGGAAGAACAAACTAGTACTCACGTTCACACGACTGATGTCATTGTTCTATTTCATCGAAGAATTTGTATTTTGTTTGTGTATCATGTTTTGTGTATTATGTTTGTGTATTGCGTTTGTGTAATATGTTTGTGTTTGTCGTACGTCTGATAGTGTTTTCGTTTTAATATTCTAACACGCTGTCTCTCCAGCAGCCCACTTCTTCAACGGAACCAAAGGTGTGTGCATTTCCGCCAGGTCTCTAGGTCTTCCAAGTTCTTGTTTCTGTTTCTGTTTTGATTGCTTGTCATTGTTTAGTGGAAACTATTGCCGACACAAAATAGTCCTGTCCCTAAGTCCATTGATCACAAGTCATCTACTATACGACGTAACATTATCTCGTGACGGTTTACATTGTCACGGTTGTTGTTTACCAGTAACAGGTGTGAAGACCTTTAAAAACAAAAAGGTTGCTAACTTTCCTGCCCGCCCCCCCCCCTCATCTGTTTCCCTCATCTGACGTCATACGTTACTATGTGATTGTATCCGTTTTTTTCTTGCTTCAAAATTCCATGCAATCGCACGCACGCACGCACTTACGCACAGTCACTGGGACTCAACTCGCTCACGCGAAGTCTAGATTTTCAACGCTACCCCGTCGTGGTGGGGTGGGGGTTAGACAGGGAGGTGTGGATGAGGAGAAAGGGGCACCAGGAAGGTCTACGCCTCTGGGGGCAGGAGTGTTGATTGTCTGACGTACACGCAAACCGAAATGGCGTCGAAACCGGAAGCCGGACCACCAGAAAACACGCAGAGCATGCTGGGGAGTAAAAAAAAAACAACCACGACAGAGATGTCCCAAAATAATAATAATAGTAATAATAAAAATAATAATTATTATGAATATTATTTATTTGAGGGTAATTGTTACGTGCGCAGCATAGCGTGAATGTGGAATGGTGCGAGTGCGTGTTGAAAGGGTTAGAGAGGAGGAGAACCAAAATGGAGGAACAGATACAAAAAGGTGTTTACAGTCTTAATTTAAGATCAAATGATTTATAAACTATGATTTTGTCGTTTTGATGTTAGTGTATCGCTAAAGGGTCTCATTACATAATTAGACGTAACTGTAATAAATATTTGGGTTTCTAAACATTGCAATGTTGGGTTTATATCAAGGACTCCCTTCAACTGTTGAGTTCAGACTTTAATGGTTTAAAGCAGAGTTACAGAAACTATTTCAACCTCGCTCCCCCCCCCCCCCCCCCCAATACATTTCTGGCGCGCTGAGAAAACCAACAAATCGTCCTAACCAATAAAACCTGACTTACGTTACTTAAATATGCACTGTGGTCTGATGTTTAAAAGGGTGGGATAGCACCGAGTCATTGGTTAGATAGGCCCGCGGGCCGTAGTTTGTGCATAACCGATATAGAGGAATATGCTCTGGTACATAGTCAAACAGCTCGGGGGATAACTAGGATGAGATGTTTAACTAAGTACACGAACTAAGCCTTTCAGAAGTCTCGGTGACTTTTTATTGTAAAGCAAAGATGAAGATAATTTCTAGTTGTCTCTTGGATGGTTGTTTTGCTGAAGTTGGTAAGGATTGGAAAAGGTGGTACTCGGTGGAATTAAGGGGAAATTGCCAATGATAGCATGCGCATTTTTTATTTATTCCACTTCATATCCTCAGGCTCATTTCCATGCTGCTTCTTGCTCTACCTACCTCCTCCATGTTTGATTGGTCTCTCAGCTTTTCTCTTCTCCAGTAGGTTTCCGTTCGAAGCTTGTTCTGCAATATCTTCTGTTGTTCATTTTAAGTCTTCTAATGTCTTTTCATTTCTTGCCCTCTTGTTGTTTGCATGCGTGAAAAAATAAATATTCCTATGTAAAACTGCTTTGACTAGTTAAACACCATTGGAAGAGCACAGTGGAGATTTAAAATTGCTACATCAATATTATTAATTTAAAAATGCCAAATGTTGTTTCTATGGAGCTAGAGAAGCAGAGCAGCGTATGTTTTGTGACTGTAAAAAAAATATTTCCTTTTTTCAATGTGGTGTATCGATTCTGAATAAAGTATCGCGATGATGAGTTAAGTATTTCCTGTCTATGAAGTGACCGGGGAATAGAATACTTGGGTATTGACGACGTTATATCGAGGCTGGCTCAGTCAGAGATTCGATTCTTTTTGTTTTTTCGAACAAGCTTTGAAAGTAAACAAAGAAATGTTTCACAGCTTAAAACTTGCTTATATAGTGCACGTCCACCACGATGGTTTATATATATATATATAATGCAATAGTGGCCAACAGAAGACAACAAGATTACATAATAGACAAATGTCTAACAGGCTTATAACAGAACAAGTTCAAACTTCTAACCTCAGTCAGAAAGACAAAAAAACGGAAATTAAGACTGCATTTTCATATTATTAGATCGTCTGAGCCCGCAAAAACCTTTCTTCAGTGAACAGTACCAGGAAAAAAAGATAAAGAGGCAGGGAAAAAGATGGGGGGACAACACTATAGAATTAACTGGCTTATGAAAGAGATTCTAATTCTGGCTAATGACAGAGAGGAATACAGAAAGACGGTTGACTGGTCATGTGTGGTGCCCCAATGGTCCAACAGACTAAGTGACTGGTGCTAACACTTTGTTTCTCATTTAGATGTAGAGTGTATGTGCTACTCAATTTTTAGTCGACTAGCCCGGCCTACTTTATGAAACAAAATGAGAATGCGTTTTAATGGTACATCAACCTCGTATTTTTACTGACTCTTATTGTGTGGTGCGCGAAAGAAAGTTAAATTTGAACACATTTGTAATCAGTTTAGATTTTGAAATAATACATATATCTATTTGGTTTCGATTGATACTTGATGTTCCTATCTACTGTTGTCTGTGTGTATGTGTAAGCATGAAGTTTTCCTAGTTTCCGATCAATCGTTTGATTTTTTCTTGACTTTTTTATTCATCACTTCCACACATGTACCCCTCTCCCACCCCCCCCCCCCAGACACACATACAAAAACATCTTTTTTCCTTCTTGATTTCTCTGGGGGAAGGGGGGGGGGGAGTGTATCGCTGAGAGGTGGAGTTGTCGCGCGACAAAGTCTCTAGGTCTTTTCCACGTCTTTCCTAGCTACTCCCAACCCCGCGTTCCTTATCCACAATTATTGGAGGAATGGATTAAAGTCGTTCAATGGTCAACTGTGACATGGCTGAGCAGAGAGAGAGAGTGTGTGTGTGTGTGAGTGTGTGTGTGTGTGAGTGTGTGTGAGTGTGTGTGTTGAGGGAGAGATGTGGAGGGGGCGAGAGGTAGGAAATAGAGAAAGATAAAAAAAAGAAACATATAAGCGAGTGGTTTATCTCCCGAGACCTTTGTTGAGTGTTTAGTAGATGAGTAAAGAGAGTGACGAGGGACTGAGCGGCTTGGGAGGAGTAGATGTAAAGGAAAGGGAGGGTGGGAGAAGGGGGAGGAGGAGGAGTATAGCTTTCACGTCAGTCCTCCACCGCTCTGGCCGTTGTTCTGCAACTAATCGTATTTGTTATTACTATCATTTTCAAGCTATTTATAGCCACGGACATATTTTACTCACAGCGCTTTCCCTTCGACCCCCACTCCCCACCCGCCCATCCCCTCATCACAACACTCTCCCCTTGCCCCCCCTCCCCCCAAACACATAAAGCACACTGCTCGTGGATTGACTGTTGTGGTTATCAGGACTTGAAATCGAAAGTCGGTGTAACTAAGTAAAAAACCAACACGGTGAGCTGGGTAAGAAGCTGGTGGCGTTCTATTTACAAACATGTACATCCACTGTCTCGCTTCTACCACAGACACATCTCAGATCTGAACCCAGTTTCTTCTTAAGCAATCTCACTGACATAGTTGTTGTTTTTTTCTCAATTTTACACAAATATAATTGCTAGATCACCGACTTCAATCAAAGACAGAAGCGGAAAGAGCGTAAAAATAAAGTATTTCATGCACGCAACCAAAGGTTACCACTCTTCTTGGTCCTTAGCCAGTCATGACAGAAGTTTCTTAGTGTATTCTGTGTTCATCTAGCACAGGGGTTCTCAACCTGTGGGTCTCGACCCCCTTGGGGGTCGATTGACGATTTGCCAGGGGTCGCCTAAGCCCATCGAAAATATGGATTGCTATTGTCCATTCTTCTATTGCTGTGTGGGTGGGGGTCGCGGCAGAGTGGGGGATTAAAATAAGGGGTCGCCGAGCAAAAAAGGTTGAGAACCGGGCTAGCACCTCTGTTGGTCATCTTTTCTACGTGCTTCATCAACGGTTAAAGGCTTTGTTGTTGTTGTTTGTTTAGCTAAAGTTAGTAAAGAATAATAGCTATGTTTGTGGTCAGCATTGTTTTTTAAACGTAATCTCATGTCGTCTGATGTGAAGTACTAGTTCGACTTACGGGGTACGAATTCTCGCGCGGAAATGTATTTCATAAAGAATTAGGGCTAGGGTTAAAAGCTGGAGAAAAAAAATGTGATTGTACTTGCATCGTTTTATCTTCGAATACCCAGACACTCGAGGAAAAGAAACTCAAAGTTTTCAACTCAAAATCATTTAATATCATAAAAAGATTACCGACTCGGAAACTTCTCCATTAAGAAACGTATAGTCAATCCCCCTCACCTCCACCCAATCCCCTCCCAATACTTGATTTTGAAATGTACACTATAGCTGAGGTATGTCCAGCTAACACACAAAGTCTTTTAAGTTACCGTTTTACATTGTTCATGTCCTGCTTATTTTAATGCCCCCCCCCCCCAATCTATTCCATTTCCTTTGCTTTTTATCATAGCATGTTCCAATAAAAGCAAGCTTACAAAACGAGTTTGTGTTTAACACAAACTCAGAGACGGACCCAATATGTCCGCCTAGGGGCCCCCTGTATAACTAGCATGAATCACTACCAGATTAATCTCACAGTTATTAACTATACATTGTAAGAATATGAACGACTACTTTTTTTCCCCTTCGCTCTTATTCAAAGCATGTTTCGCGACGAGATTACGAAAACAATTTATTCAACTCTGACTTGCAAAGTTTAGCGATTCTACATTTTAGTGGTAATGACTCTGTTTGTAGTTTCACGGTGTCTGCTACTAAATGAAACAAATAGCGAACGCTCAGCGTCACCTGTAGCAGACGCGGATTAATTTATGGAGCCAATAAAGGATGAAATGAACCTAAGCAGGTGATTCGTTTCCCTGATAAGTGGACTGAACTAATGAAGTGGACGACACGGTGGGACCTGGACTTTTCCTAATATTTTGTTGTAGTTTTTTTTTCCTTAACTCAATGTATAATCATTGTGTGTGCGTGTGTGTGTTTGAGTGTGTGTGTGTGTGTGTGTCCATGGTTTATGGAACGATGGGTTAGGGTTAGGACATAAAGGGACGTACCCCATTTATATGGAAAAGAAACCCGTGATCAGAAATATTGAGTGACTGACGGACAGATAGCTAAATGAAATAAGAGTCTTTCACATCGCACATCGACATTCTGTTGACAGACATGTCTCAAACAATTATTGGCTCACACAGCGCAACAGCATCCCAAAACCTTAACCTTCTAATGCCAGGTCTGTTGGAGTAGAGAAGTCCCCAAGTGTGTAGGATTAAATAAATAAACACCTTTGTTAGACGGCGTAGTATTTTATTCTGTAATAACCACGCAAAAATAAAATTAAAAGCTATTAAAGACTATTAATGTTACCAACGTATTTGGAAAATTGGGACCGACATTCTGGATAGGCCTAAAGTTAAGAAACATTGTCCCTTGCCTGTACTGTTGTCTTCCCCCTCCTCTCTTGCTCTCGTAAAATTAATCTCTTACGCCCCTGGCGCATGTGCCACTGGGAAGATATATGCCTGGGCCCAGTCACAGATGACCTAATGGACGTCATTCATCTGTCACCAGGATCAGGTAATGAGACAGTCTGCAATTTATTTATTTCATTTTTTTATTTTCTCTCTCTCTCTCTCTCTCTCTCTCTCTCTCTGTGTGTGTCTCTCTCTGTCTCTCTCTAACTCCCTCTCTCTCTCTCATTTTTCCAGTATCTTGATCCTCAACAATTTTTAAAAAGTCTAAAAGTGATTATTTAGGCCAACTTCCCAACAGCGTGTTGTGTTAATGGAGACCTCGCCCGACTGTTAATTATTGAACAGGGTCTCTATTACGTTAATGTGTTATTTCAACGCGTTTGATAATATCAATGGTTTTCATAAATAACACACCTGCCCTCACTCTCACCCTCTTTATCTCCCTCTCCCTCATCTCCCTCCCTCTCCTCTCTCCCTCACCTCTCTCCCTCTTCCTCTGGGTCATCTTGCAGTATTCTTACAAATATCAACAAAGTGAATGAAGTTTGAAACAAATTCAAGTGGAGGGTGATAGCCCAAAGGTCCCTGGTTTCAATCCTTGTCTGGAATTAATTTCCTCGGGATAGCCTGAGATGAGCAACTCGGGATAACTAAGTCTAGTCATCATTAACCAAAGTTTCTTTCCTGGAAAGTCTTTCTGTCATTGTGCTGGCAACAGATTTGCCGCTGGTGAACTCATACCCCAACAGACTTCATTGCCGTCACAACAAAGTGATCACTGAACCAATTACTGACTAATAATAAGGTCAGGGTGAGTGATCTTAAGTTCATCTCCTTAATAAGGCTGCCGAGTTTTTATTTGAAAATTTAACTTCTGTAACTCTCGAGGTTTGCGTTCGTTTAATCTGATCTTATAACTTAAAAAAGAAAACTTAACGTCCTACGTTTTGTCTTAGCTGAGACCTAACTAGCCTGCCCAATGTTTTCATTTCACTAGAAAAGAAGTTCGAGAGTTGATAGTTGAAGGGAGGTGTGAGGTGTGGTTCTTGAACAAGTTGTGAGTCTTTTTACTTGAAATGATATTACTTGTAGTCGAGAGTTCATTAGTTCAACACAACAACGGAACGAATAGTATAAAATTAAGTTAATCCTACCTTTTAGAACACAAAGACTTTATTACAGAAAGAAGGATACAGTCCGCTACAAGAGGTCTATCTTCGTCCATTTTTCTGTCTCTAACTTTTTTCAGTTCAAACTTTTTAGCGTAATATCGTGTCACTAAGGAAAAACACCAAACTAAACGCAACTTCTACGCATCTTACTATTGATTGGTTACAATAGCACTTATACGAATGTGTCCCACGATGTGGTATAAGAAATGTACTTTCTGGTTTATTTCATAGTTTAAACAAACACATTCTTACAGCAGTTGAAACATTTTTTTCCACGGAGCTTCTACACAAAATGAGACGGAGCCGATGCGGAAAATTCTTGCATAATATTGACTATGTACAGGAGAGCCATGGACCATTTTATTCTCTCATGCATCGTTACGCTTACTTTAAGACCAGCCCTAAAGAGAGTCGACATTATCGACACGGTCTGTTGTTCGGCCCTCTGCCCCTGGTGTCGCCACACCGCCGCCCCGAGCTTGCCTTTTTTTTATTCTCCTTCCTTTTTATAATTTTTTTTTGTCGCGCTGCGATGAACGCCCGTCATAAACTCTTTTGTCTCGGGATTGTGTTCCGTGGGTGAGTGCGGGAGCGAACCCGCTTGTCAAATTTGCCGCCATGCTACGTGTGTTATCTACTCCTCGACGCGTTGACCTGACACGATAACTCACACCAGAGGACATCAACCTGTTGTCACCAATGGATTTAAGGTGTAGAAAGGAGAGATGTGATGGGTCTGGAACTAGGCTCGGTTATGGGCTCGGTTAAGGGCATAGTACAAGCCAAGTTGTTTGTAGATATTACCAATAACTCTAGAAGGTTACTCCCCACCCCTTTCCAAACAGCCTTAGTAAGAATTCTGATTATAATTTGAATAAAGAAGTTGCGTTAATGATATCTGTGAATGCATTAACCGCCATTAATCTAGAAAACACTATAAACACTATAAAGCCATCAACGATTTAAAGGTTATCTCAGTGGCGTAGCTATGGTGGGGGGGGGGGGAGGGGGGAGAATTTGAAAATGCCCCCGGACCCCCACTTGAGAGGGGCCCCCAAATGAGTGTTTTTTTTACACTAACAATTACATATTACGAAAAATGCAGGGGCCCCCAGAGAGGTGAAACCCCCGGGCCCCCAAAAGATGGAAACTTCCTAGCTACGCCCCTAGGTAAACTCAAGGTTGAGATCTAGTCTAGAATGATGTTAACAATACAATGCTGAAGTTTTGTAAAGAGGCGTGTGTAAAACGTGTTCGCCTGGAAGTGAAGGTGTGTCCTGCTCCTGCTCATTCATAGTGTTTGAGTACTCATACTGAGTGGACAAAGTGGATTAACTCACTAACTTATATCAACTTGACCATTCCTGCTCCCTCCCCCCCACCCCAGCTAGAAGATTGAGTGCTCCCTATCCTCACGACGAGCACACACACACACACACACACAACGCCAAACGTTAACTTCCATCCTCTTGGCCAATAATCGCCTTCCAATGAGCTGGACAATGGCCTTGAGGCGACATGTGTTCTGATCTCTCATTTTGTCCTCACTGATACAAACTGACCAGAGGGAGAGAAGGAAATAGAAACAACCTCCTCCCACCACCCCACCCCACCCCTTTACTATTTGTTTCCTCGCTCTCTTCCCTCCCCCTTCTTTTTGTTTCTAGCCTTTATAGGATCTAGAGTTGAACCTTTATAGGATCTAGAGTTGAACCTTTATAGGATCTAGAGTTGAACCTTTATAGGATCTAGAGTTGAACCTTTATAGGATCTAGAGTTGAACCTTTATAGGATCTAGAGTTGAACCTTTATAGGATCTAGAGTTGAACCTTTATGGGATCTAGAGTTGAACCTTTATACTATCTAGAGTTGAACCTTTATAGGATCTAGAGTTGAACCTTTATAGGATCTAGAGTTGAACCTTTATAGGATCTAGAGTTGAACCTTTATAGGATCTAGAGTTGAACCTTTATAGGATCTAGAGTTGAACCTTTATGGGATCTAGAGTTGAACCTTTATACTATCTAGAGTTGAACCTTTATAGGATCTAGAGTTGAACCTTTATACTATCTAGCGTTGAACCTTTATAGGATCTAGAGTTGAACCTTTATAGGATCTAGAGTTGAACCTTTATAGGATCTAGGGTCTGACCTGTATATATATACAGCTTATTTGCACTCTATAATCTACTATCATTGTAATGCGTGATCTTGGAATTTAATCACTGCTTCTTTTCTTAGTCGAAATCAAGTCAATTATAGCACTTGGCTTTTTTTTCTTACGGAACATTAATACTTTTACTAACATAAACTCCTCTTCAACACGCATGTTAACAACCATAATAACCACTATAACAGAACATAAAACAATTGTATACACCATAACAAACACTTTAAAAAAAAAGTAAGACCTATCATATGATCTGAATAGTACTATCACACACGCACTTGTATATCAAAGCACAGTCACGTGAGTGTGTCTGTGAACCAACGTTAACGGTAAATGAGGAAATGTATACTAACGAAGCGCATGATAAATAAGAGATATCCACTGTCTCTAGCTGCTGTGACGATGGAAGTGGTTTTCTCTTTGGGCTAGCATTAATCTGTCTTAAATACAAAGTATTTCAATGGTTCATTACTAATGGGAATGAATTCTTTCGCATTATTGATTTGTGTGTGTGTTGTCTGACGTCAATATATTATTGTGTTGTATGTCTCCCATCACTTGTGCACGTTGTTTCAGTACCGACCGCGGAGGGTCGGCTGTCATGACGGGCTCATGCGCCCCACTGCTAATTTGAAATGTTCTCAAGGCTATGAAAGGCAATGAGTGGTTGACGCTAAATAGCGTACATGGTCCAGGTAGCCATTGTCCGGCCTTAATTTAATAACGGTGATCAGTTCCTGCGAGGGAGCCGTAATTATGGTGAGCCTCCCTCTTGTTAAGGCGTGTCACTGGACAGACGATGAGGTCCTTTTGTTAGAAAGGACATGGAGCCGGCGTTGAGTGAGACTTGACGAGACCTACTGTTCCCATCGTTAACACTTTGAAAATTACAGGGAACTCTTTTCAACCAGATACACAAAAAGATCTCTAACTTCCTGTTGTCAGTTGTTATTTTTTTATTGGGTGAACAAACATTTACATACTTAAATGGCAGCATCTTAAAGGCTCAATCAAACTAGTATATCAAATTCGGGTTGGGGAAAGTTTATTTAGCTCAAAAAGGAATTCAACACGAGTTGAGTCTCTGAAACTAATAATAATAATAATAATTTTATTTATAAAGCGCTGTTAACAAACAAAATGTAGGCTCAAGGCGCAGTAACAACATTACAAACACAAACACAAGAGCTAACATGACAAACTAATCTAAAAGGTTTTAAACAGATAGGTCTTAATGTTCTTCTTAAAAGTGGTGTAGCATGTTGTCTGTCTGAGATCAATGGGGAGTGAGTTCCAAACCTTTGGTCCGTGAACTGAAAAAGCCCGCAGACCGTAACTATTGAAATGTAATTATTCAGAAAACAAAAAGCGTAGTGAGAGATGTAGTAAAAATTTATCCAGTTTCATTCTATTTATCTGATTGAAATCGCCACTAGTCTATCTCTCTTGTCTTCTTGAGAATCAATCTATTAGGTCTACGTGTCAGAAGCCCCCCCCCCCCTCCTTTTCTATTTATTTCGGGAGTACCACTCTTTTGTTCCAAGCACCAACAACGACACACACACACATAAAATAAAAGGTCTATTTCCACATTATTCATAGCGAAACTCGTGCAGACGAGAGGGAAGGGGGTGGGGTGGAGGTGGAACCAAGTTTCCGCATGCGTGTTAAGTTTCCAAGCGCCGTGTTAGATTACCGCACGATAGCGGGCTCCCGACGCTTCCAATGGCACAATCAGCTTCGCCGATCTGAACCCGAGACTCCCAAACCAACAGTGGAATGACTATCTACATGGGGGCTGGAGCTGAACACGACCGTAATTGCTTACCCCCCCCCCCCCCATTCACCCCCCGATTTACGTCCTGTTTTACGAACTTTCAAAATAATGACGTCAGTGAATTTTTTGTCATCTTGTCAGTCGGTTCCCTACCACTTCCCACTTGGTCCCTAAAGCTTATCACTTGGTTACCTAAATCTTCCCTTTTGGTTCCCTACAGCTTCTCTCTTATTCCAACTAGGTTCCCCTAAGCTTCCCTCTTGGTTCCCTAAAGCTTTTTATTTGGTTCCCTAAAAAATTTCACTTGGTTCCCTTAAGCTTCGAAGGTGTATACGCTTGTTTATGTTATGTCTAGTATTTATTGTCACAGATAAATGGCGCCCCTGTTCTACAACATAAGAATATATAGCAACAACAAATCTGATGACACGACTTATGCACCCCCCTCCCCACTCTACACCTTCTTCTTAGTATTCCAGGCAGGTGTGTCGTATTTCTGCCCAGGTGTGTCATATTAGAGTTATATCCCCTGTAAGTCCCACGCCCAGGTCTCTCAAGCAGTAATCTGGTTATAATGGGAAGAAGGAACTCCGTATTCCAAACTGTGTTTTGAGAATCGCGTCTTGCACAATGGAGGGGTTTAACGCAAGGACAAGGTGAGCAACCCCACCTCCTTCTTTCCTTTTTCAGAGTGCTAGACCAAATAATCAAAGGCAAGGCAATGCTCTAGAGAGAACAAAGCAATAAAATACAAGTTGTACAATGAAACTGACTACAATTAAAAGGTGGGCGATGTTAAGGACGACAAGAAAAAAAAACAATTTTGAATCTCGATTCTGATTTGCTGCGTAGTCATGTGGTATGCGCTTTGGGCTGTCTTCAAGATGGTCCTGAGTTCGAAACCTGCCCGCTTCCGTTCCTTTGATTTTGGGCCACAGTGTGAGATATTGTGAAGGAACAGAAGCAAAACCAATGGTCAGTGAGAGAGAGGTGCTCTGAGTCAGTCATGACAAAGTCTATGTCGTATCGAGAGAGGTGCTCTGAGTCAGTCATAACAAGGTCTATGTTGTATCGAGAGAGGTGCTCTGAGTCAGTCATGACAAAGTCTATGTCGTATTGAGAGAAGTGCTCTGAGTCAGTCATGACAAAGTCTATGTTGTATCGAGAGAGAGGTGCTCTGAGTCAGTCATGACAAAGTCTATGTTGTATCGAGAGAGAGGTGCTCTGAGTCAGTCATGACAAAGTCTATGTTGTATCGAGAGAGAGGTGCTCTGAGTCAGTCATGACAAAGTCTATGTCGTATCGAGAGAAGTGCTCTGAGTCAGTCATGACAAAGTCTATGTTGTATCGAGAGAGAGGTGCTCTGAGTCAGTCATGACAAAGTCTATGTTGTATCGAGAGAGAGGTGCTCTGAGTCAGTCATGACAAAGACTATGTTGTATCGAGAGAGGTGCTCTGAATCAGTCATGACAAAGTCAATGTTGTATCGAGAGAGAGGTGCTCTGAGTCAGTCATGACAAAGTCAATGTTGTATCGAGAGAGAGGTGCTCTGAGTCAGTCATGACAAAGTCTAATGTTGTATCGAGAGAGAGGTGCTCTGAGTCAGTCATGACAAAGACTATGTTGTATCGAGAGAGGTGCTCTGAATCAGTCATGACAAAGTCAATGTTGTATCGAGAGAGAGGTGCTCTGAGTCAGTCATGACAAAGTCAATGTTGTATCGAGAGAGGTGCTCTGAGTCAGTCATGACAAGGTCTATGTTGTATCGAGAGAGAGGTGCTCTGAGTCAGTCATGACAAAATCTATGTTGTATCGAGAGAGAGGTGCTCTGAGTCAGTCATGACAAATCTATGTTGTATCGAGAGAGAGGTGCTCTGAGTCAGTCATGACAAAGTCTATGTCGTATCGAGAGAGAGGTGCTCTGAGTCAGTCATGACAAAGTCTATGTCGTATCGAGAGAGAGTTGCTCTGAGTCAGTCATGACAAATCTATGTTGTATCGAGAGAGAGGTGCTCTGAGTCAGTCATGACAAAGTCTATGTCGTATCGAGAGAGAGGTGCTCTGAGTCAGTCATGACAAAGTCTATGTCGTATCGAGAGAGAATTGCTCTGAGTCAGTCATGACAAAGTCTATGTCGTAACGAGAGAGGTGTTCTGAGTCAGTCATGACAAAGTCTATGTCGTATCGAGAGAGGTGCTCTGAGTCAGTCATGACAAAGTCTATGTCGTATCGAGAGAGGTGCTCTGAGTCAGTCATGACAAAGACTATGCTGTATCAAGAGAGGTGCTCTGAATCAGTCATGACAAAGTCAATGTTGTATCGAGAGAGGTGCTCTGAGTCAGTCATGACAAAGTCTATGTTGTATCGAGACCAACCGTTAGAGAAGGCCTGAACACTGACCTGCGATGTCGCAACCTGTGGGCAGTTTAGACCAATAGCTCATTGCCACGTCAGGTGTGACGCAAGTCAGTGTTCAGGCCTTCCAAAACGATTGACTTCGTAAAATGACCGTTTTGGAAAGACCAATCCCTTGACCATTAGGCCCCATTCCCCAATACACTCTTTTCTTTCAAGGCACACTAGATTGCACAAGAAGCATTGGCGTGTAACTGTTACTCAACAATTGTAGGTTCTGTCCCAGGACTTCGGACGTACTGTCGTGGTACCAGATAAGTCCCATTGTTCCAGCCGCTATTAATGGAGCACTACGTACCAACCAGGAACTTGCTGTTTGTTTACCCCCCCCCCCCCCCCCCCCAGACCAATCTACTATTCCAGGGACACTTCTTTGTCTTGTTTCTGTTTGAGTAATGATAACAGCCCTTCATATGAACCCAGCGCCCCCCCCCCCTCGCCCCATTCTTCTTGCCACTTATACCCCACACCCAACTCTTGGATTCGATAGCGTGGGTATGGACAAAAAAAAAAGAGAAAAAAAAAAAGGGCGCCATTCTCCCCTGGACAAGAATTTTAAAAAAAAGAGGTCGATTCGGTTGGTAAGGATGAGGTGGAAATTTTTTGTCCAACTCCCGTGTTGACTTAAGATAGCCCCCCCCCCCCCTCTTCCTCCAGTTGCTGCCCTCTCACTGCCTTATCTATTAAGTCAACACGGCCCTTATCTGTCTACCAGTCAGTACTGTTTGACACGACAGATATTTGCATATAGACCATTATTTATCAGAATTTTTTTTTTTGAGTCAATTTTTTTCTATTCTGCATTCTCAATGAAATTAATTGTTACATAAACAGTGAAGGCTCATTATAAAATGTTAGGAAAGTCTTTCTCCCTCTCTCTAAGAGAATGACCTCTTTACAGATCTTAGCTTCTTGGTCCTAAATTCTC